>JAGFPH010004658.1:47301-58773 GCA_018207615.1 Philaenus spumarius | reverse complement strand
GCTGAACAAACAAAAAATGAATTGCTGACCACATACTGGGCCAATCCTTATAAAACTGGAATGGTACCACTGGAAGATGATTTTCTGTAATTTGAAAAAAGAATCATCGAATTCGGTTCAGTAGTATCGGAATCGCTGGTCAAACAAAAAAACAAATTACTGGCCACATACTCGGCCAATCCTTACAAAACTTTAATGGTACCATCGTGGGACGATCCTGTATTTGAAAAAATAATCATTGAACTCGGACCAATAGTTTCGGAATACTCGCTGGACAAACAAAAAAATGAATTACTAGCCACATACTGAGCCAATCCTTATAAAACTTTAATGGTACCATCGTGGGACGATCGGACGATCCGGTATTTGAAAAAATAATCATTGAAGTCGGACCAATAGTTTCGGAATACTCGCTGGACAAACGAAAAAATGAATTACAGGCCACATACTGGGACAATCCTTATAAAAACTGGAGTGGAACCATCGCGGGATGATCCTGTAATTTTAAAATAGAATCATCGAAATCGCTCCTGCAGTTTCGAAATAATTGCTGAACAAACAAAATATGAATTACTAGCCACATGGTGGTCTAATCCTTACAAACTGGAATGGTACCACATATGGGAAGGATCTTCTGTAATTTGAAAAAGAATAATCGAAATCGGTTCAGTAGTCTCGGAATAATCGCTGAAAAAAAACAATTAACTGACCACATACTGGGCCAATCCTTACAAAACTGGAATGGTACCATCTGGGGACGATCTTGTCATTTGAAAAAAGAATCATCGAAATCGGTCTAGTAGTTTCGGAATAATCGCTGGACAAACATAAAAAAATAACATAGAAACAGGTTGAATTGAAAATCTCCTCTCTTTTTTAAAGTCGGTTGAAAATCAAAAGATGTATGTGTGCAATAATATGTAGTACAGAAAACATAGTGTTCTACTTAATTAACGGTTTTAAAATGAATTAAAGATTGGGTTAGATTATATGCATAATTAATATGGGGGAAGGGTTGATGTGGCGCAGCACGCTTGGACCTCCTTCAGTAAAAACATACTGTTATAGGTATACAGTGTTTTGTTGTGTAGTAATTTGGAGAGAATTGGAATGTGGATTTGTTGGTAAAAACCAACTTAACTGGATTTATTAGGTTGGCTAGCCTGTTTGATGACCTCTGTGCAAATTGAATGTAAATTGTAATGACTTTAACCGGAAACATAACAATTGCTCATTTCCTGTTTCGGTTTTCACAACGCCAGTCTCCGCAATATTGTACTTTTCAGTTATATTGCAAAATTTTTCGAATTATTTTGTAATGCATATTTAATTTTAGAATAACTGGGTTACGGCTAGAGAATGACTTTCGAAGCAAAAAACCGTGACGCTACTGTTATTTATGTTTTTCCTTAATATGTATTAAATATCTTGTACAAAGGTTAAGTTTGCACGTTTGTTTGTTACGATTTAACTTAAAAACTGGTTATCCGATTTTGGTGAAACATTTGCTAATATAGGCAATGCTGTCCAAGGAACATCTTTAGTCGCGTTTTTTTTCAAGAAGTTTATGAGTCATTGAAAAAGTGAAGAAGTATTGCAAAAAGCCGCTGTTTATGAGTTACGCTGGCTAAACCGTTAAAGATAAACCTAAACTTAAACATTTGCAATTAAAACTCTTTAAAAAAATCTGTGAGAGCATAGATCTGTAAGTTTTGATTTTATTTCTATAATCGATTTCATCTTACACCAAGAGAATCTTTGCTAGCACTAGCATAATGTTTATAAGCAAAATGGTAGTGAGTCTACTTAAACGCGTCTTGTTTAGATTTAATAAACGGTACCAGGAACTGGCACATACTTTCTCACGAACATATTTAAATTATTAAACAGATTCACTGTGTCTTCATAATTGTAGGAGATGTGATATTAAAGTAGGAGATTAACTAATAAATATTATTATTACTAGCTGACCCGTACGGGGTTGCCCGTGGTGGTTATTATTTTCAGTCTTTTTAACGTAATTGTATTATTTTTAAGTATTCAGTCAGTGAGTGATATTTATCTTTTATATATATAGATCTTAAATAATAAAAGCACTATTGTCATAATAATAAAAGATCTGAAATTATGATTTTAGTAACTTTGATCCCCCCAAACCCCTCCTAAAATTTCGAATTTTTTAAAACCCTTTCTTAGTGAGCACCTATGGCCCTAGAGGAAGCTACATACCAAATTTCATTTCAATCCGTTCGGTAGTTTTTGAGAAATCGTGATGAGTGAGTGAGTGATTGAGTGAGTGGTATTTCGCTTTTATACAGGGTGATTTTTTTAAATGGGCCACCATTGTCATCTCAGAAACTAAAAAAGTTACAACAATCTTTAAATAGGGGACCTTCCCTACTTTTTCCCTTACATTAAAACTACAATATTAACATTTTCAAAAACTCCGCCATTTTTCCAATATGGCGGCCAACTTCATTTTTTTCAAATGGAAACCCCCGTTTTTTATGTTGAATTTTGATTAGGATACAAATTTAAGACATTTTTATTCTTTTGTATATTTTCCTAAACCCAACCGTTTATGAGCTACAGCCTCTCAAAAATTTTCTATTTTATGTGATTTTTTTAATTGGGCCACCATTGGGATCTCAGAAAGTATTAATTTTACAGCAAACTTTAAATGGGGAACCTTTCCTTGTTTTATGAGAAATTAAAAAATATGTAGTTAAAATATTTCTAAATGGCCGCCATTTTCCAATATGGCGGTCAACTTTGAAATTTCTTAAGGAAATTTCTTATGGAAACCCCTACTTTTTATGACGGATTTGGAATTTACATGCAATTGTAAGACTCTTTTATTCTTGGTGTTTTTTTGATAAACTTAACCGTTTAACCGCTAGGAGCGCTGAAAGTTTCAGAAACTCTTATTTCAACAATTATTAAAGAGGCATGTTTTACCATTTGCAAACAATAAAATTTAACTCAAAGTGCAATATTTTGTACAGTGGAATGTTAAAAAGCTGTGTCAATTTCACAAATACTTTATTTTATACAAAAAGCCTACTTTATGCGGTTTCCATTTGAAAAAATGAAGTTGGCCGCCATCTTGGAAAAATGGCGGAGTTTTTGGAAATGTTAATATTGTATTTTTAATGTAAGGGAAAAAGTAGGGAAGGTCCCCCATTTAAAGATTGTTGTAACTTTTATAGTTTCTGAGATGCCAATGGTGGCCCATTTAAAAAAAATCACCCTGTATATATAGATTATTATCTAAAGAGAATACTATTCCATCGATTTCGAACAAATTTGCACCAAACACGTCAATTAGGCCTGTATAGATGCTCGAAAAAAGGTTTTGAAATTTTTTGAAAAACAACTCCCTTTATTGCCAAAAAACCCCCAAAAATAAGTTATTATTATTATTAGCTAATCGAGAATTTTTAGAAAGATGCGGTTTTTTGCATGTGGTAGGGTACATTAAAGGCTACAAATAAGCCAAATTTTATCAAAATGGTTTTTTTATTTTTAAAATAATAACAGATTTTTCGGGGCTTTTTTTGCCAAAAAGGGGTTTGTTTTTCAAAATATTTCAAACCCGTTTTTCGTGCACATCTGTAGAGGCTTACTTGACATGCCTGGTGCAAATTTGTTTGAAATCGATCGAATAGTTTTCGCTCTAGCTTTGTAGACATACATACATTTAGTAAAAACCACTTTTTTGGACTCAGGGGGTCCCAAAACGGACATTTCCACAAAAATCTCAACATCGATTTTTTTTTTGCGATCATATACTTTCTCTATATAGGATAGGCCTAGCATAGTAAGAAAATAACCCCTATGTATGTTGTAAGAAGAAAGAACGTTAAATTTTAAAATGGTAAATAGAGATGCGTGTGTATAAATGATCCGAATGAACTGGTAATTTGAACCGTTCATTTTGGTGAACGAATCCAAATGATCCGAATCTTTGTAATGACTCGTTTTGCCCATGATTAAAGTGCAGAACAAAATTATGCATACAATGATTTAAAAGCGTTACAAAATAATATTGATGGGGAGGGGGGATCTAGCTCAAATGAGTTTTCAACAAAATACTGATATTTACACTGTTTATTTAATGTGTTTTCATCGCTAGGATTTTGTCCCCCTTCTGTTCTCGAAGAAAGAGTCTTTCATCGTGCATAGTTCATTATAATGAAGATAACGGAACAGCTGGCGAGAATGAGCCAAGACAAGAGGGAAAGAGACAAAGGTATTTGCAATTGGATTACGCTCGAGTCTTGATCCGGGCGACTTTTTAATAAAGGAAAAGGACCTGTCTACGCCCCCATCTCCGACTATCGACAACGCAAGACAAATGTTCTTGCCTTAATATAGCTAAAAGTGCTTTAATCACTTTCGCCTCGTTTCTGGTAGGCTAATTATTCACTATTACATCCAGTAAAGATAAACGACTTTAAGATAAGGACTGATGTTAAAGTAACGAATAGGGGAAGAGGGGCTTTTCTATATATATAAAAGCCAAAACCCACTGATTCACTCATCACGATTTCTCAAAAACTACCGAACGGATTGGAATGAAATTTGGTATGTAGCTTCCTCTAGGGCCATAGGTGCTCACTAAGAAAAGGTTTGAAAAAAATCGAAATTTTAGGGGGTTTGGGGATCAAAGTTATTAAATCACGATTTCTTCAAAATTACCGAATGGATTGGAATGAAATTTGGTATGTAGCTTCCTCTAGGGCCATAGGTGCTTACTAAGAAAGGGTTTGAAAAAATTCGAAATTTTAGGGGGGTTTGTTGATCAAAGTTATTAAATCACGATTTCTTCAAAACTACCGAACGGATTGGAATGAAATTTGGTATGTAGCTTCCTCTAGGGCCATAGGTGCTCACTAAGAAAGGGTATGAAAAATTTCGAAATTTTAAGAGGGGTTCGGGGTATCAAAGTTACTAAAATCATGATTTCAGATCTTTTATTATTATGACAATGTGCTTTTATTAAGATCTATATATATAAAAGCCAAATACCACTCACTGACTGAACACTTAAAAAGAATACAATTACGTTAAAAAGACTGAAAATACCAACCACCACGGGCAACGCCGTACGGGTCAGCTAGTTCTTAATAAAAACATCCAGGTGTGCTTAAGACCACACGGGAAAAGTGTAAACTTCTATAGCGATATTCTGATTTACACTTCAAAAGTATAGAAAATGTTGAATAAAAACACAATTTATGAAATGAGGAAGCACATTGTCCATTTCAGAGGAATTACCAAGTAAACTATTTTAATAAAACTTACGAAACGAGGAAACACAATGTCCATTTCAGAGGTAATACCAAGTAAACTATATACTCTGCTTACCCATGTTTATTCCTACTATATATAGTAGAGGGTGACGGAAAAAGCGTGACGGTAAAATCCGATTTACTAAACTACCAATGAGTTCGTGGCTTAACCGGCTACGGCGTAAGTCTGTGGTGATGGACTCTGCTGGTTCGAATTTCGGCGAGACCAAAACTTTTTTCAAACCGACGGAAAAGAGCGTTACACATTGGAGCGTGATGTGATGCGTGACTGTCGTTTAATAGAGTGTGACGGTAAAATCCGATTCACCCCCATCAGCAAGAAAACTATATACTCTGCTGTACACACATGTATAGGCCTACACATTTTTAGACGAGGTGAGCTTGTAGAAGTTTACACTTGAAAAGTTGGTAGAATTTGAAAGAATTACGCTCGTGCTTGGATCATGTAAGCATTGTATTTGGATATCCTAATAGAACTCCGATCCAATGCAATATTTCGATCCACTGGAAATTCGACGATAGTGGCGGTATCTATTGGTGAAACGACGGAAGCTGTGTGAAACACCAATGCTACCAATGATTTCTCCCTAGCGCTACCTCGCGGCGCGATCATGCACTATTTTCCCGACAACCTTTTTTTCGGCACACAGCCCCCGTATGCATGCATGATCTATTTTATTATTCATGATCTATGATGTAAGGTCAGATTCTGGTGTACAAAAAGGTAGACTAATAATTCACATACGTGTTTATTACATCATTTACATTAAACAAGGTCCAATAAGCGTAGGCCCTATAAAATGCTTTGTTTTCCGTCTGGCAATTTTTTTTACTAAATAAGTTTTACCTCTAGTGCTGTTCAACCGATTGTTACAAACTTGACAAGGGCCTTTATTACTGTGTCAAGACCTAGTTAATTTAAAATAGACGTCGGAAAATCAACTGTCTTTTCTTCAATAAAACATACGTGCTTGTTGATAATTATCCGGCAAAGTCTTTCAAAATTGAATCAGTATCAATAGTGTTTAAAATTTGCCAATGTTGCCATTCCACTTAGTCGGTCCTGAGAAAGGGTTGCTCGCATTTTCGATTATCTTCAGTTTGGAAAAACTTCTTAAGGCAACGTAAATTGTAACAATTCAAAATATATAATCTCATATTTAAAAGATCTAAATAAATAGTTATAGTAAAACAATCAGTCTACTACGATGTAAGATTTAATCCCATTCATTAAATATTTACAAAATCATTTTTTTTTGTCTTTGGCTAAAAAAAAATTAAATATATACAGTTAAAACAGGGTCATTAAGAAAACGACTTAAATATCAAATTTTAGGCTTCATTGAAGACGTAGCCATGTTACCTTAAACACGCACACTCTGACGGAACTCTAATATGATTGGTTCATGAGTAGCAGCAAAATTCAAAATATTTATTTATTTCTTTTACTTCTAAATATTAAAATCCGATATAAAATAATGTCCTAGAATAATGGAGTTATTTAAGTATTTTGTTAATATATAATAAAATTGTTTATCCTTGTCAAATAAATATTAATCATTGTATTAGGATTAAATCTTTCATTAAAACTATTAACAATTAGTAGAAGTAAATTTAAATAGATACATACATAAAACACCATTATTCCAAGTGCAAAAAATCTAGTGAGCAAGTGCTGTTTAAAATATTACAGCTGTTTTGAAGAGAAAAAAACTTTTCATTATTGTATGAGCAAATAAAAAGGCAAGCATTTTCCATTTTTATGTGTGTGTAAATTATAATGAAGAGATTTAATTTTAAACTGTATACGGTTAGATAAACAAGACCAGACATCAAAAGAAGAAGATAGCAAAAAGCTAAATATTCAATAATAGGCCTACTACAGAAAACCGAGATATAGGCCTAACCATAAATACTGAACATTTAACCTATGGTGAGACCCATCCTTTTTATAATAGACTAAGTTGGCATATTATATATACAATATGTTAATAGTGAAAATTTGAACTATAATACTAACCTTATTCATTGAACAATATTCAATATACAATTAATAAACAATTATAGTCCAAAATATTGATATAGGTAGTGTTTTCCCTAAGAACTTATATTCGCCCATAGTCCAATACATCCATTGACATTCATTATTACTGTTCTATTTGTTATTTATAATTAATTCTAGTTATATGATATATATGTTCGTTTTATTAATAGTCAAATAAGATTGGGAAAAGCCGGCTCTAACCGCAAACCCCGAGATTAAGAGCGTTGAGGGGTTGCCTCCTACGAGCGCCCTGTCCATCGAGCGCCATGTCCATCGAGCGCCCAATCTCGGGTTGACGAGGGTCAGAGGGGGGTTGACAGGTCTAGGAGTTTTCCAACGAGCGCCGCATTTCTGTGTCACCCCCCCTTCGACCACCTGTACTTCTAGTATTTACTTCTGATCCTCTATCGCGTGAATTGACACGATCAGTGACATCGAAAAACATTCCTTAAATAGGACCCATATGCTTGTATTTAAAACCTTCCTTATAGATAATCGCAAAGATATATAGTTTATAATATTACAGTAACGGTATTTCAATAGCCGTTGTCGGATTTGTAATACTAGAACTAAAAAGATGATAAAAATATAACAAATTATTTCCAAAAATATTCTTAAACAAAATACCTACCAAATCTTTTATTTGGTATTTCACCAGGTGCTATCATTAATACAGATCCATGTTACCACACCACTTTTTGTTAATTTTTTTTCTATAACAGTACCCGTCAAATACTACGCACGGATTCCCCTTCACAGTTTCCACAAGTTCCATAATTCCTTACGTAATTAACAATCAACTAACGAATTAACCTAGAAATATAAACTAACACCAACTAAAATAATCACTAAATCGGATAACTTGTCCGCACAATGTCAAGGGTGAGAATAGCCTACTGTTACCTAAATTTGGGGAGAATAAATTCTTGGTATGTAGTGGGGGAGGTAAACCACAAACCAGAGGTAAACAATGGCACCCATGAAAAGTTGACATACCAGCGTGGAAAAACCAGTCCTTAACCATACCTACGCAAGCAACACAAATTTCGAAACCAAAATCATAAAGTTATGCATTTTAAATCATATTTGACGACCATAGCAAAAACATTGTGATGGCCTATGTTCATAATACCCAAGAGGTGAATTTGTTATTTAACTGATTTAACAATAATTTAATTGCATAACATTAATTTAACCCGTAGTACAATGTGGGTTTTGCCAGCATATTAAATAGCTTATACACATTTGCTTAAAAATAATAATGCATAGCATTGCTTAAATGCATGCTTAAAATATTTGTTTTAATCCATTAGTTGTGATATTTTAGCCAATCATCTGGCGTAAACAATGAACCTTTTCGCATTTTTTCCATCCACTACTAGAATATTAAGAGTACAAATTTGATGTCTTGTTTGAACTGGCGTCCGCGGGCCTTTCTTTGGATCCCTGTCGCGAAATTACTTCTGGCAAACCATGTGCGATGATTCGTGACAGACACGCCTTGATTTTGAGGTGCCTTTGACTAAAAGTGGGCACGCAATCCCGGCTGTCGCTAACAACGAACCTTTTTGCACTTTTTATTCCACTAATAGAACACTTAGAGTTAAAGTTGATGTTTTCTTTTATGATGGATGTATAAACTAATCAAGTTATATTTAGACATATTAAATCCGCTTTTGAGGGATACGGCATGCTCATATTACGTTTAATTTAGGGTTTTATAACATTTGTAGCTGATTTGAGGGGATACATATTCAGGTCAGAAGTAAATACTACAAGTAGTACAGGTGATCGAAGGGAGTGACAAAGAAATGCGGCGCTCGTTGGAAAGCTCCTAGACCTGTCAACCCCTCTCTGACCCTCGTCAACCCGAGAATGGGCGCTCGATGGACATGGCGCTCGTTGGACAGGGCGCTTGTAGGAGGACACCCTTTGAGGCTAATAGAAAATTCTAAAGGATTATATTCCAATGTTTGAAAATTAATGTAGTGATGTTCAGTAATTTTTGAATTTTTCTTTTGTTAATGATCAAATAAAACTAGATCTATATTTTGTAATTGTGTTTCTCTTTTCTTTCGATTATTTATCTTAAATAAGGCAGATTAAATACAATATATTGTGTTCAAAATAAATATATTAGTAAATATATTTTACTTAGCTCTCCAACGTGAGGCTTATTAGTAAATAAATAGTAATACATTTCATTTAGCTTCCGAACACGGAGCTATATTTAAAATTTATTAGAGGAGGTTTATTTCAACACATTGGGAAAGATATCAATTACACGGTTTGTTGCAATATAAGACAGTGTTTATATTTGCATATTCAGGGGCGCCGAAGTTTATATTTAATATTATTTTTAATTTGTAATAAATTACCTGCTTACACGCTTCCTCAGCAAGGGTTAAAGTAATTAAATTACAAGTGAAAAAACATGGATCAAGACCGGGATTTGAACCCAGGACCTTTGCCTTTCCGGGGCAACACTCTACCGCTGAGCTATCCTGATCCTCCAAATAATAATAAATAACACCACTGTAGGCTGCAAAAAGAATTGAGATTGTTTTCAATGTTGCATGCGAGGTATTCAGTCTATCAATTCATAACTGCAGTAAAACCGTATAAGTGAGATAACATCGACCAATATCTGGAGGATCAGGATAGCTCAGGTAGAGTGTTGCCCCGGAAAGGCAAAGGTCCTGGGTTCAAATCCCGGTCTTGGTCCATGTTTTTTCACTTGTAATTTAATTTATATTTAAGTTTAATAGCGCCGCAAAATCAAAATATGATTAGCCTATAGAAAGAAACACGAAAAAAGACCCCGGCTTTGCCGGCCTTGAGTATTTTGCCAGTGTCGCCATCTTCAGTGTTTCGTGCAACATTGCACACTGCAACACTGCTGCATGAATGAAACTATAATTGTAACTCGCGTATCTCTGCAGATTGAGATATTGTCGTTGAAACGCGTTTGAGTAAATAAACTTAAATTAGTTGTGCGATTCTTTGTTCAAGTTTTATTGTGTCAATTAAACGCTACCTAACAATAAAGGCGAGTACACGTAATGTTACATGTTTTTCGTTAACTTTTACCTAAAATATTTTATGTTAGTAACAATCTTAGACACAAATAATCGTAATGCAAATGTTTTTCTCTCCTTTATGCAATTAAAGAATAACATTTGCCTCTAGCAAGAATGACAAGTTTTAGGTCTTTATCTTCATTGGTCGTTTACGGTTTAATATTCTAGAACGTCCTAGTACCGGGACATGAAGTCCCTTCCGTGGATTTTAGAATATTTGTGAACCTTCTGGAAGATTCTATAATATTCTGGAACATTCAAGAATCTTCTGGAGCATTCTAGAACTTTCTGGAACATTCGTAAATATTCTGAAGCATTCTAGAACCTTCTAGAACATTCTGGAACTTTCTTAAACGTTCTGGAGCATTCTAGAACCTTCTGGATCATTCTGGAGAATTCTAGAACCTTCTGGAACATTCTGAAGCATTCTGGAACTTTCTTAAACATTCTGGAGCATTCTAGAACCTTCTGGATCATGCTATAACATTCTGGAGCATTCTAGAACCTTCTGGAACATTCTGATGCATTTTGGAGCATTCTAGAACTTTCTGGAACTTCGTCAATTATTCTGGAGCATTCTTGAACCTTCTGGAAGATTGTATAACATTCTGGAGCATTCCAGAATCTTCTGGAGCATTCTAGGTTTTTCTGGAACATTCGTAAATATTCTGGAGCTTTCTAGAACCTTCTGGAACATTCTGAAGCATTCTGGAACTTTCATAACATTCTGGATCATTCTATACCATTCTGGAGATTTCTAGAACCTTCTGGAACATTCTGAAGCATTCTGGAACTTTCTTAAACATTCTGGATCATTCTATAACATTCTGGAGCATTCTAGAACCTTCTGGAACATTCTGGAGCTTTCTAGAACTTTCTGGAACATTCGTCAATTATTCTGGAGCATTCTAGAACCTTCTGGAACATTCTAGAATATTGGTGAACCTTCTGGAAGATTCTATAACATTCTGGAACATTCTTAAACATTCTGGAGCATTCCAGAATCTTCTGGAGCATTCCAGAATCTTCTGGA
>JAGFPH010004658.1:11324-27849 GCA_018207615.1 Philaenus spumarius | reverse complement strand
ACTGAACACTATGAGAAGCGGTCGACGCACAGTGATACTCGCTATATACTATAGCCTACTATTAGCTATACACTATTCGTTGAACAAGAAATATTTGTATGATAGGCTAAAATTGTTAAATTAGGAAAACGTAATTATTTTAAACGTGTTTGTGTCTGTTTTATAGCTTTCTGAATTATATTAAATATCCTATTGCACACTTGCGATTAAGCTTTGTTAACTGTTCATGTTAAATAGATTGTTGGAATATTTCAATGACGATTTCAGCATTTAAAAATAACTGAATTTGCGTTTTCTGTTACAGGTATGTTATTTCTGGAGACTCAGCATTTTGTAAGTGCTTTTGTATTCAATATTTAGCAATAGAGTGGGCTATGTACTTAGCAAGCTAATAACGATAAGATTAATACATTATGTTGGGATGATTTGTGTCGAATCTATCCTATTACTTTAAATGAGCAATTCTTGTATCTATCTTTGTTCTGTCGCGGATCTCGAAAACGGCTCTAACGAATTCAAAGAAATTTTGTATTTAGGTGTAGTTTTGATTTTTAAGTACACCCATAGACCCATATAGTTGTATTTCGTATAAAAACGCAATTTTTTTTAGAAAATCTAATTTAAAAGTTGAAACATTTTAACATAGGGACTTATGAGTTGCCATGTGGTTATAAAATAACAACGAAATAGTAAATAAAGCGATCAAAACAGCTGTTTATAAACAAGCCCGTTTATACTGTTTTAGCACTTTGGAAATAGAGTGGAATAGAACCGAGATTGAGTATTATCCAAAATCAGCTGTTCATTGGATAGTTTTTAATTACTGTTAAAAACAAGCTAATTTATACTGTTTTAGCACGTTGAAATTATAATAAATTGGGCCTGATTTAACAATTTATTTTGTCAAAAAAAAAAAGCTAAACTTGGCAAAGATGGATATATTCGAATAGTCAAATTTGTAATATAGGCCTGGCTCATTTCTGAAACATAGTATTTAGGTTACGTTAATCCTGCAATAATAATGTTTACTATATTTAGGCCTGGTTTCAAAACTTTAGTTGACAGAAGATAGTAGAACTAGGACTAAAATCGTAATGAAAGCCTCTCACGTTTTTAAAGCATGTAGTTGAGGTTATAATTAATCTTGCAATTACTGTTAATATATTTAAGCCTGGTTTCATCATTTTAGTTGACAGTAGATTAACGAGATTCTCTAGCGAATTTTCCAACTGCGAGCGAAGCGTCCAGGGGCAGAGCCCCTAGTACTTATTTATACACAAAACGTTGCCAAACTGTGGAAGACGATTTTACGCAACATAAATAAAATTTAAATTGAACATTTGTTGTAATAAATCCGTCATTTTTGTTGTAAATCTATTTCTACCTTCATATTACACATTTATTGCCAAGATATTATTTATTGCCTTTTTGGTGAAAACCTGTTTTGTGTATAGTTTAAACAATCTGTAGGATAACTGGAATATGTAGAATGAAAATAATTCGACCACGCAGCTGTACCGCTGACGTGAGTTGAGCGAATTTCCAAATTTACCTTTATGTGTTTTTGGGTTTCAATCAACTACTGTATTTGGGAAATCGGTCTACTCACGAAGGCGCTGAATAGCTATCAGCGTGTACGAAATATATTAGTAGAATTTGTTTGTACCTTAGCATCCAGCCCCGCCTCGTGTGCTGCTTCAATCCGCTCGTTGCTTTGCGAGTTTTGCACCTCGACCCTGCGGTCTCGCATTAAGGATTGCTTCGGCATACCGTCCGTCGGCATCATATAACAGAAACTGCCCTGCGGTAAAATCCCCCTCGTGGAACCAAGTACTTTTATGGTATTTTACGTTTTGGTCGATTTTGGGGGAACCAGACTAACTATAAAGTCGTGTAAAAAAACAAAAAAGGTGCAGAATAATCTCCTACGCTTATTTGTTTACATAAAACCACAAAAATCCCCAAAAAGGATTGGATTTAACGAACTCGTCCGAGCCACGTATAAATCCAACGTGTGTACCAAATTGGACTTAAAATGCTGGCGTTAGAGTGTGAATATATATAATTTTCAATGACACCTATTCTTTGGACCATGATCGGTGCTCATTGACTATTTCCGACCTTAAATATCACCATAAGAGTCACTGCAATAGGTCATTTTTCCTATGGAAATTCGCTAATAAATATTGTTAGATCAGTCAATAACTAACAGTCTTGTTTTTGTAGGAACTAATTGGAGGAAAAGCTGATTTTTTGTACAGATGATAGAGAGCGTTATTAGACATCAATAGTTACCACTTCTATCTTTTACCACAACCTCCCAAGTCCGTTAATAAATGTCGTACCTAGTTGAATGTGTTTTTGTCTTTCTTTCTTGATAGCTGCAGCGTTTTCTTTTAAAGTTTAGTACCAGGAGACCGAGCTAAAGCTCGATTATAAGCAGGGCCTAGTTTGCTCACGTCAATAACTATTATTGCAAATTTCCGTGAACATCGTTTAGGTTAGGCCTATAACATTAAACAACTAAATAAAGGGTATGTTTATTTAGCAAAAGTATTCGTTGCCATGGTAACTATAAATAGATATAACATTAGGCTTACCTCTAATAAAATACAGTTTAAAAGAAAACTGATGATTATTGTAATGGCATTGAAAACATTTGCATCAGCTGTGCTTCGTTTAAAAGAAAACAGATGATTATTGTAATGACATTGAAAACATTTGCATCATCTGTGCTTTGTATTGTTTAAAATGGACAAATTTCACTTTTTAATTTGATAAAAAGACGTAGAAAACGAATTTTCCCAGACTGGTGACCATTTCCAATCGATTTCTCGTGGTCAAAAGCCCCATATAAAATCAAAAAATCAAAAATCCTTAGACGGAGATTCCAGATCCATTTAGCAGACAGACAATTATCTCTCGCTTTAGAAGATAAGATATTTACGGTGCAAAATAGTATCAAACGTGTGCTCTTGTGTTTTAAATAAGGCAAATTTACTTTTTCTTTTATAGTTTTTGAAATATCTAAAATACATCAAAATATTTCTTTACCTATTTATCAATAATTGAGCATGCCATCTAAAATAATTAAAAAATCATTAACTATTCGAGCGTAATAAAAAAATCTGGTAATTGGTTGACCGTGCAGGCCAACCATAGAACTTCCCGCTTAGTTTGAATTTTAAACGCTTAAAAATGAGTTTATTTGTTAAAATACCAAAAAACGAATATTTGTGAATTTTTAAACAACGATAACTTTTGAATGCGTCGTTCGATTTTCATTTTTAAAAAAGCATTCTACGCAGTTTTTAAAGCACAAAAAGAAAATGTACAGGTTTATATTGATTGGTTGAGAAATCTGGAAGATATGTTAAAAAAATACCAAAAAACAAAAATTTGTGAATTTTTAAACAACGATAACTTTTCAATGCGTCGTCCGATTTTCATTTTCAAAAAAACAGTCGACGCAGTTTTTTAAGCACAAAAAATGTATACATGGTTTTATTATGATTTTTTCGCACGCTTTAAAGTTATTTTTAAAAAACATAAAAATTCAAAAAAAAAATTTAGGTTATTTTTTTAAATTTCTTCGGATTGGCTCGATGGATTAACTCTCAAATCTAATCAGATCGAAGTTTTGATACACCCTTTCGAATGACATGTCGTAGAATTCAATCGGTTGATTCGTTTTTGAGAAACTGTACGACAAAAATTTATTTACACACATACATCCACACACACACACACACACACACACACACACACACACACACACACACACACACGGTCGGACACCTCGGCGGGAATAGTCAGAATGGCTTCCTGGGACCTCAAAACGTGGAGATTTAATGAAAACTCGACTTTCGAAAATCGGACCGAAATCAATAACTTCCCTTTATTGGTAGCGGGAAGTTAAAAAAGTGCATACGTGTAGAGTGTGCATTCGACAGAGATAGTAGAAACGATTCTCCTACACTTTCGTTTCAACTGCAGGTTGAAGTAGGAGAAGGCGAAGCGTTTCACTTTTCGTCTCATCCAGTCCAATTTGCCCTTCCGCGCCTAAAGAAGTTTCTTTTCACAAAAGCAATTAGTTTTGATAAAAAGGTCATATTTTCCGCCTATGAAAACATGATATCACTAATGTTAAACCCGTAGCTAATTGCTATTAATTAAAATCTGACGCAAATGCCATCTGTGTACGCAATTATTATTAATTCTTGCGTAACGTATGCAAGTGAAACAACCAAATATAGTAAATCAATGTTTGCTCGGTAATATTACAATAGTATATTTACGTTCTTCACTTTATCATTACGGTATTGTGTTCGTTAATTGGCACTCGACGTGTGAAATAAACCTAAATGTGTCCCATTTCACCTGTGTTAGAAAATAAGGGTACTAGTCGTCTACAAAGCGACCCTCCCCCCAATAATCTTAAAATCGGAAACGTAGGGAAATTTGAAATTTTGGAAAAGTTTAAATTTTGATTTTTGGATTGAATTGCACGCAAAAACACCCTCAAAAAGTCCAACTTTGGGTTTGGCTTTCTTGTTAATTACCAACATTTACAAATAACAATCCAAAAATGTTGGGCAAAACCAAATATTTCTGTACCATATAAATACATTGTCTTCTTTTAAATGATGTTCTGGGAAATTTAGTTCCAACCCTTGTTATTGTGGCAACACTGACTGTCACTGACATGCCATGCACTGCTCCAGGCTGCCAGATTGGGTTTTTTTTCCCAGAACGGGAAAATTTTTAAGTTTGTGGCAAATATTGGGTAAAAATGGTACGAAAAGTATGGGGAATGTTTTTCAATAATGTGAAGAACATGTTAAAATTCTTGTAAAACATTAAAAACTCTCAAAGTGCTCAATATAGCACCTGCAGTGTTAAAAACCCTACTTAGAGAAGTCCATTAAAAAAAATCTGAGGGTGAGCCTCCAGGGCCCATCTCCACTGGGATTTATTCCACATCTCATAACCAGAGCCCCCTTCTGGGCGGTTGGAACCACCACACAAAAGTTGGGAAATATGGTCAAAATTGTTGGGAAATTTTAGATTTTGTCCCCTCAATAATTTGTTATAGCAAAGTCCCTTCGTCTACATTTACGTTAACCATGGCAACAGTAATTGTGTTTACACATTGTGACTCTACACACTAAACTGACTTTAAAAACGCAAACCAGAAATGTCGCTTGCAAAAATTATACACATTACGAGGCACATAAAACAATTTTATTTTATATTTAGCATGCTGTATGCTACAACGCAACTGGCGACCGGAGTGGCTACGGGGCTCGGAAGCCGGTCGGTGGCCAAAGTCTGGCGACGTCGCTGATGGCTACCCTCGTGTAATAACCTCCATAAGAATCAATGCCCGATGACAATCTGAGCAGCCAACTGCGTGGCCTGGCTACCTCGTCTGATAAGGGTATAAAGGGGGCTTTCTGTGCAGAGCCATGAGCCAGCATCAACGCAGTTAAATATCAAGTCTAAAATCGTAAAGTTTCCAAGTCTAAAAATACATTAATTTGATAATATTGAAGTGAAACCAATGCAGGCGAGGTAGGACAAATTGGCCTGGATCAGACGAAAAGTGAAACGCCCCTTCTCCGACTTCAAGCGGCAGTTGGAAGAAAAGAATAGGAGAATCGTTTCTACTCTCTCTGTCAAATGCGTCATACGCACTCTACACGCATGCGCAGTGCGTACTGTGTGCCACGGTAGCATGAGTTGGCCAGATCGAGACCAGAATTGAAACAGATCCCTCATCCGACTCCAACCGACAGTTGAAAAGAAAGAGACGGAGAAACATTCCTAATCTCTCCGTCTCATACGTCATAGATAGTCGACGCGTATGCGCTGGATGTACTGTGTTAATACGTAGCATAGGGAACCAGTAGACGCATGCGTATTATACTGTACTTCAGCTGAATACGTTTTAATATGTATTTAATTTTTCTTGAAATATTAAAGATAATGGACGAAATCAGCTGTAATTCGTTTTAATTTTTATTTATTATTTTCTTCGTTTTTCAATAGAAACTACTTAGCAATGCGTAAAATCAACTGCTTCTAGAACCTAAGAAGTTTCATTTCTAACTCGCGATGGTTTCGCGCACTTTTTCTATACTAACTGTGACTTTCTACGCTTTCTAACGCCCAACATCGTTTCCCTCGTTAGGGGTTTCCGTGTCTTAATAAAAGGATAAATCGGAACACATTAAATTAATTGACGGGCCCTTTATTTAAAAAATTTGTTTTATTTCGTGTTGTTATCGGTGTTGGACTTCTGTAAAGATGTTGTTGTTGTTATTCCGTATGTCGACTGGTAGATTTCGGATTATTTTATTTCACTAGTGGACCCAGTCGGCAGTGCAGGGATATATTTATAGGTATTCGTTGCCTTAACAAATACAACTTAATGTGTACATATTCTTTCGTAAGTGTTTTTTCCAAATTCCAGAATACAGTGTTACAAAAAGTGAACGAGCTCTTGTTACTGGTACAAAATATTCCGTTGAACCTTCAGCAGTTTTAAAGATTACCCCGAACACCGCACAAACGGAGAAACAAAGAACTTCTTTGTACTAAGGTTATCGCGCAATCATTCATTTACCTTATTTGGTTATTGTACTTGCATACGTTGCATAAGAATTATTTATAAATTCGTAGAGATAGAACTTTGTAACGATCTTTATTGAGCAATTAGCTATTGTTTTATCTGTAGCGATAAGAGGTCGTTTTTGTGTGGGAGAGGAGAATGTGACCTTTTTATCAAAACTAGTTGCCATTTTTTGAATTAAATCGACGACGAGGGTGGTTTTTTTAGCTTAACAGTCGCTGCCCTTTTTTATAACAGGGTAATACATATACAGGGTCTGGGTGTTAATGAACTCTCTTTAAACATTTTTTAGATATGTTCCGAGGGTCAAGACAAACAAAAAACTCCATATAAACATTTGTCTAAAACGGCTCAACTGGCCCAAAGCTCAACTAGCCCAAATAATTCTATTTAATACATTTATTTGGGCTGATTGAACCTTCGGTAGGTTTAGACTGGTTGAATTTTAGGCTGGTTGAGCTCCTCCCTTTTTTTACAAATGGTTTTATAACTCAAGATCTATTTTAAGTAAGAAACTAGGTATAAATGAGTGCATTAGTAAGTAGAATACAGTAACTGTTTAAAACTTCTTTTCTGTAACTAAATCCGTTTCAAACCTACATTACTAAAAAACCGTATATTTTAACAAAAAATGTCAAAACACCTTTTTTGTAGCCCTTTTATTTCCTATCGGATGGTGTAACTGTTAAAACAATCGGATTGAGTATTAGCAAAGTTAAAGATAATGACAGAAAATGCACATACCATTAGTGTAGTACTTATTTACTGTGTTGGTATACTGTAGGATGCCGGGTTGGACAAACCAATTTTTACACATAACGTAACGACTTTTGTGGAAATAACCACATAAGATTTTTGTGGAAACATCCGTTTTGGAACCCCCTGAGTCCAAAAAAGCGGATTTTACAAAATGTCTGTCTGTATGTATACAAAGCCAGAGAGAAAACTATTCGATTGATTTCGAACAAATTTGCACCAAACATGTCAATAAGGCCTGTATAGAAGCACGAAAAAAGGTTTTGAACAACCCCTTTTTGGCCAAAATCCCAGAAAATCAGTTATTAATTTTTTAATAAAAAAACGGCTCTAACGATTTTGATCAAATTTGGCTTATTTGCAGCCCTTAATGTACACTACCATATGCAAAAAAAAAACAGCATCTTTCTGAAAATGTTCATTCAGCTAATAATAATAATATTAATATTTATTAGATACTCTCCTACTTTAATGTATCCCTCTCCTACTAATACAATTATGAAGTCACAGTGAATATGTTTAATAATTTAAATATGATTGTGAGAAAGTATGTGCCAGTTTCTAGTACCGTTAATTTGATTAAGTTAACAAAAAAACAAAAAAAGAAGCAAAATCAAACAAAAATCAACGTTAAAGGCATTGAGATCCGATTTTCGTGCAGTCATTTCTACACGTTGATCCGGGGAAGTCACATTCGGTTGAATCATGGAGGTTACAGAATGCCTTGTTGAATAAAAATCCTTATCAGGGTTCCTAATAACTTTTGAATATAATTAAACAGTAAGATTACATTTTAGGGTATTTTCTCGGTCTTTGGTTGGCAGCGCTAAGGCGAGGAAGCGTGCTGTAAATTTTACCCGGTAAACGAAACATTGTTTACACGTTTATAGTTTGTAGTACCCATTCATTGTCCGGAAAGTAATCACAATGTAGAGTTTACAATCGCATCGAAGTTGGCTGACGTTTCTATTTTAAAAGCCCATTAAATCAGTCATTTCAGTCGGTAAGTATTGTGTATTGTGATTTATTAGTTAGCACAGCATATACGACGATTTAAATCCCAGATATTGGCTTGCTGCCAACAAAACGTGCAGAAATGCGCGTCAATTTTAATGGTAAATTGGAAGCCAAGATGAATCTGTTGAGAGCTGGGTGTGCTTTGCATAAACCTTTACGGCCGTGTTACTAGTTCGACTCTATTGTACAAAATTTAGTTTTCAATAAAAAAGTATAGGTACAGCAAAGTTGACTTAGCAGTATTGAGATGCGCAGATGAAAAGTTTTTATAGCATACAAAAGTATTCTCTGTTTGAAGTCATCATTTATTAATTATGGCTCCCATTATTTAAAAAAAGGACAAAAATCAGACTTTAATATTCCTAGATAAAACTTCTAACATGTTTAGTTAGTTATAGTTTGGTTACTGTAGCCCGTGCATCACTGAAGATGGTGAAATTGTCGTTGAAACGCGTTTCAGGTTAGTAAACGTATTTGTTGTGAGATTTTGTGTTCAGGTTTTATTTTATCTAGTTATTTTCTCACAAGTCAAGCTCATTAGTTATTTATAATATAGGCCTAATGAGCCTATAATAATATAATATAATATAATAATTATATGTTATTTATAATATAATATATATCATTATTATTATGATATAGGCCTAATATAATATATTCGCCGAATGAAAAATATTAATAAATATTATGTATTAATTATTAAACAATGTAAATTAATCATAATTATTGATTTTATTAACGATTTATTAGCTTTATACTACGCTTTATTTACTAGGACTCACGGTTGACCTTGCATTATGCTATGTATGGGTAAGCGTTGCGCGCTCTCCGCGCTCTATCTGAAAAACAGTTAACCGTATAAAAAAAATGCTATGAACAAAATTTGTAGAGAATTTTATGATCTACAATTTGTATAATAGATGCAAATAGCATTAAAAGCATAGGAAGCAAGATATTTGCGAAAAAGTGATTTTTGTGGCATTTGACCTTTAACATCTTAACACGCGGACACGCGATTTTTTTTAGACAACTTTTAGAATGCCAAAATAAAGATTTATACGAGTTTACATTTTATTATCTCTCATTCCGAGGTGAAACCCCTAATATGACTGAACTAATGGCTGAAGTGAATACAAGCTAGAACTTGCTAAGTCTAAGGTTTTTTTTCAAGCAAATGCTAAGATGCAAGAGATTAAAATTAGTTACACTTGTCTAGCCTTAGATCGAGCTAGGGTTTTCCGGAAGGCCTAGCAAATGCTTAGAAACGAAGTGAATAAAGAGAGGCTTCTAGCTTCAGAGGTTAGAACTATCTTAGGACGTTCCTAGCCTGGTCCAACGCATGCTAGCTTTTTAGTCAGTCGTTGTTTGTCCTCTGACATGGTGGCATTTATGCAGGTGCGTCAACGTAAGACCTACCACGAACAAAGGGATGTGTCCCCTCGTAATTGTAAACAATTATTAAGATTTCAAAGTGAAAGTGTTGATTTTTTAGCCGCAGAATTTTTAGGTGAAACGGACACGCGAGGTGGCGGTCTGTCGTCAAGAAAGAAAATGGAAGTATTCTTGCGTTTTGTTGGTGATCCTGGTTTTCAGTCAGGGATTGGCGAGGATATTGGCGTTCACAAGACCACAGCGTGAAAAACTGCGAAAGAAGTGGTAAATCAGATAGTTTCCAGAGCTCATCATTGGATTCGTTTTCCAACAACAACTAACGAAATAAATGAAGCTAAAATTGTTTGGCAACGACGTTTTCGTAAGCCAATTGTTGTGATAGGAGCTCTGGATTGCACACACATCCAAATTAAAAAATCACCCCTCCATGGCGATGAATATGTCAATAGAAAAGGGTTTACCAGCATAAATGTTCAGGCTAGAGTTGATGGAAATGAAAAGTTTACAAGCGTGTGTGCAGAATGGCCAGGGAGCGTTCACGATGCTAGGATTTGGCGTAGGGGTGAAATTAGGAGCTTGATGTCACGTTTTGATGGAAGTGCTTGTCTACTTGGTGATTCAGGTTACGGGATTTCACCATGGTTGATTATACCAATTAAACCTCCAAACAATGCGGCAGAATGAAACTTCAATTGGAATCACGCTAAGGAAAGATTAATCGTCGAAAGATGTTTATGTCAACTAGAAAGAAGATTTCCAATTTTTGTGAACTGTGTCCGTGTGTCTTTGGAAAAAATACCAAAAATTGATGTCTGTTGTGCTGTTCTCCACAACATTGGAGAACCACAATATGTCCCTAGACACTTCTAACTTTAGCTTGCGCTACCTCTAGCATTTGCTTAATTTTTCCCGGACATATCTAACTTTGCTTAAGCTTGTTCCACCTCAAGCTAGAATTCGTTTATTCACTCCGTTTTTAGAAATTGCTAGATCTAAGGAGTAGTTCCTAACCCCTAGAAACTTCGTTTTATTCACTTCACCCAATGTGTTTAATCCTTTGTTGCTAAGCGGGGCTGGCCATAATGCACCTGCGCACTGACAGTCTGACCGGAATGATTTGTTCATTCTTGTTTCAGACGACCTGCCGCTCGTTCCGTTGAATTTTGTTCTTTTAATACACATAAATATATAATGTATTACACTAAAGGTTTTACAAATTACCTCCGAGTGAGGCTCGGTCTCCCGGTATTTAAAATAAAGTTAGTTAAAAGTGCAAATTCCTGTTTGTCTCATTTATTACTCTCTCTTCCGGCTGATTAAGGGTTTTGTGGTAATTCGCTCAGTTCCAAAGCCTGTGTTCAATTTTTGACAAAATAAAATAAAAAGTATCCGGGCTCATTCTGAAATGCCATTAAAAATCGTTTTTGTCGGCAAGTAGTTGCGGAAAAAGGTGTTTGTACTCCCCGTAAATAGATCTTAATTTATTAATAGGATGTATTTCACTTCTCATTGGTTTTAACTTGGTTGCAACATTGTCACTAAGCAGCAACGAAGTTGCCGTCTGTTCTCTTGTAAGTTCCATGCTAGACTGATCTGTTTTGGTGGCAGCTCTTGTCTGCGCTGACAAACTGCTTGCATAATGGCCACAACCTATAACTGGGCAGATTTCATGTGAGCTATGGAGTTTGGATGCGCAGTGGGTCTAGGCTTCAGTAAGGTGGTGGGGGAAGCGGCAGTCTCAGTCTGTGTTGTCTGCAAGATAGCGGTTTCCCCTACAATGCCTGTCAGTCCCCACGCGGCCTCAAACTACAAACTTGTTCCTCCCCTCACGCGCATCTGACAGCTCACATGAAACCTGCCCAGTTATACCTGCCGCTCTTAGTTAAACAGTCGGTGTTGAGAATCTGAATCTGACTACCTGCTTTTACCAGCTTGCATGTTGGACGAATCCTTAAGCCGCGGTCACACTAGGCTGTTTAGCAGCCGCTGCTAACTATCGCCAGCAGGCAGCGGAGAAGAAAGGGTACACATTAGAATATACAAGATTAGCTAAGTAGCCGCTAGTACAGTTCACAGTTTTTCTTGAATTGTTTCACCTTGTACAGTTCATTTCTGCACGTATCACGTAAGCTTTTTATTTTCAATAGGAACAAACCTATTTTTAGCCCTCGTTGCTGAAATTCTTTGGCATTTCTGTTAGTGTCGTCTGCAGAATAAGAATAATTTTGGCACAGGCAAGAATAATTTTGGAATAAATCTGAAAATGTTATAATGTCTTTGCCCGACCAGTTGTTTATGTCAACCATATTCACTTTATTCACGAAATATTTCACCAGCTGCTAGTGAGCTACTAGGGGTTCACATTGGCTGCCTGCGTCAGCGAGGAGGTCACGTGATTGCTAGCGGATAGTAGGCAGCTTTAAAAAGTTAAACATGTTTGATTTCTGTTTTCGACTAGTAAATATTAGTCCGTTGGCATTATCCAGCCGCTGGTTCTGGGTCAGACTACGCTGCTTGCTGGCAATATTACCAGCGGCTGCTAAACAGCCTAGTGTGATCGCGGCTTTAGACAGAATAATCCTTTTTAAGTCGATGTGGTGTTTGTTTACACTGCTAATCAAGTATCGAGAGTTGACTTTTGCACTCCAAACATCATAGTTTTCGCCATTGAGTGGTTCAGATGACCACCTGATGTTATGGCTTGCTGCCGAACAAATGAGCAGAAATGTTTGTGTGAATTGTAATCTTAGAACGATGTCAAGATATACTACTGTACAACTAACAAAGGTATTGTGCGAACCGGAGCTACAATGGTGATTAGAGGCGGTCAAGTGTAAGTAATATAGCTTTGTGGTTGCTTGCAGGCTGAAACGTTAATGGGAATTTAATGTATCTGGAGTAAGTCCGTGTTTATTGCCGTGGTGTGGAGACTGTCGTGTCGTTCAACGCTCAGCTGCACCTCCGTCCTTGGGATGATTATTATTGACTTTTACGGTTCCGTACCTACTCACAGGTTTGCTTATTTGTTTTTCATTTATTTATTTTGTCTGCACAAATACATATACAAATGTTTAGCTCAAATTAGTCATTTAAGGGTCTTCTATACCTTGCATAACAAAGCAAAAATATGCATTTCGTATTACCGTGTTTCGGACGCCGTTTTTCAACCTAAAAAGTTGTGAAACATCTTAAATTGTTCTTAAAGGCTATGTGCTTTTGTCTTATCTATATATATATAAAAGCCAAAACCCACTGACTCACTGACTCATTCATCACGATTTCTCAAAAACTACCGAACGGATTGGAATGAAATTTGGTATGTAGCTTCCTCTAGGGCCATAGGTGCTCACTAAGAAAGGGTTTGAAAAAATTCGAAATTTTAGGGGGGTTTGGCGGGATCAAAGTTGTTAAAAAAAGATTTCTTCAAAACTACCTAATGGATTGGAATGAAATTTGGTATGTAGCTTCCTCTAGGGCCATAGGTGTTTACTAAGAAAGGGTTTGAAAAATTCGACATTTTAGGGGGGATTGGGGGATCAAAGTTATTAAAAAAAGATTTCTTCAAAACTACCTAATGGATTGGAATGAAATTTGGTATGTAGCTTCCTCTAGGGCCATAGGTGCTCACTAAGAAAGGATTTGAAAAAATTCTAAATTTTAGGGGGGGTTTAGGGGATCAAAGATATTAAAAAATGACTTCTTCAAAACTACCGAACGGATTGGAATGAAATTTGGTATGTAGCTTCCTCTAGGGCCAAAAGTGCTAACTTAGAAAGGGTTTGAAAAAATTCGAAATTTTAGGGGGGTTTGTAGGGATCAAAGTTATTAAAAAATGACTTCTTCAAAACTACCGAACGGATTGGAATGAAATTTGGTATGTAGCTTCCTCTAGGGCCATAGGTGCTCACTTAAGAAAGGGTTTGAAAAATTTCGAAATTTTAGGGGGTTTGGGGATCAAAGTTATTAAATCACGATTTCTTCAAAACTACCGAATGGATTGGAATGCAATTTGGTATGTAGCTTCCTCTAGGGCCATAGGTGCTTACTAAGAAAGGGTTTAAAAAAATTCGAAATTTTAGGAAGGGTTTGGGGGGATCAATTTCTAAAATCATAATTTTAGATCTTTTATTATTATGACAATAGTGCTTTTATTATTTAAGATTTATATATATATAAGCCAAACACCACTCACTGACTGAACACTTAAAAAGAATACAATTACGTTAAAAAGACTGAAAATACCAACCACCATGGGCAACGCCGTACGGGTCAGCTAGTATCTCATAATTGAAAGAAATCGACGGCAACTCCTTTTAATCAACAGTTTAAATGAGTAAAAATCGATTATTTTTAACGCATTTTTTGGGAGTTTTAAGCAATAATTTCTATATTTTAAGCTAACACGTAAAAAATATAAAGCCTTCTTTATAACTTAAAGTAGTTTCTCAGATTATTAATTTATAAATAGAATCCGAAACACGGTATTACGAATGCATGTTTCAACGATTTTGCGGCTTGAGTCAGGCCTTTTGCATTGAAATCATACTGTACACTCGGGAGTTTTCTTCAAGGTAAAGAAGAGCCTTAATGGTGCAAGAATAAACTAAATATACAGGGTGATTCAGAACTATGCGGCAATCTCCCGAAAGCGCATTCTATAGCTAAAAATAAGAAATAAAGTTCATATAAACATACGGCCGAAAACGCCTCGCTTTCCAGATATCCGACATTTTTTGTACAAAATAATTAATATCTAGAGAAATGATTGACCGATTGAGTTCAAACTTGGCACAAAGTTTAACGTAACAATGGTTTATTCCAAGAAAAATAAGAGATTAAATCCAATCACGCGTTTCAAAATGGCGGCTGTTTGAAAATTTCAAACCTAAATTACTTAAAAACCGTTTATTTTAACAAGAAATTTCAAGACACCAATATTGTAGCTCTTATCATGGCGTGAACAATACAAACATCTGTTCGAGCCTTGGGGCGCGCTGCACGGTATTCAAAGCAGATCTCTTAGCGAATACTCCCTGCACCCATTCAGGATTGTTCCAAAAACAGATAAATCTAAATTTTTTCCAACAGTCGAGTACCAATTAAAACACTCGATTCGGTTTAATTTTTTTCTATGATACTTTTTTTTTAAGTGAAGTTTTATATTTTTTGCTCACTATTCCTGACATAAGAAAATGATAACCAATCAAAGATTTTTCATTAAAAAAATTAAATTAGGTGTGCTTAAGACCACACGTTGGAAGTGATAACTTCTATGACTACGGCTAAAAGAAAATGTCGGTGAAGAACCCATGCTCAGAAAGATCCTCACAGAAACTCAGCATTGGGCCTTAGCTGCAAACGTATACCGGAGACATCGAGCCATCGAGGTGAACAGCCTTGGACGCTTGAACTAAGAAGTAAGAAGTAAGTACTATGACTACGGGGAATTTTGACTCAGTAAATGTGTAGGCCTACAATTATACGGATTATAAAACTGTAGGCCTATTTTTGTTAAAATTGTTTATTTATATCCGTTATTATATATTTAAAGAAAGGTAAAAATATTATCTTTTAGTTACTTTTTATTTCATATTGATAGATCAAATGATTTACAAGTTGTTAATGTTATAGTTAAGAAATTAATAATCAAATGTTATACGAAGATGTACGAATGTTTCCGAAGTTGAACAATATATATATATATCTCTCCTTTAAATTTGTATAAACGAATATAGTGATGATAAAAGGTTGTTTTTATGACCAGTTATTACCTCAAAGAAAATCTTATTACGTATATAAGCCTATATAACGTATAGTTATAGAAGCCTACATTAGTTGTATAACTAATATTTATGAAAATCAACTTCACAAGAAATTTTAATGATTGAAGTTGTAAACATAACACCAAAATATAAATCTAAGCTGGGTTTTCTTTAAGAATTACAGATGATGGGCGAAATCAGCTGTTATATTATATTAACTAATTCTTATGTGTTAATTTGATTGCTATGGTAATACATGTAAATGTATTAAATACCAGTGGACTCAGCAATGCTTCGCTATTGCTTGATTTAATTTAAAGGGTGTAGTTATTCCATTTCATTACATTGACTTAAGTAATCGAATTGCAAAATGGTTTTTGTACCCCTTAAGAATATAACTTACTGCACAAATTTAGATTTTGTAAACCTTTAGGCCTGTAGATAATACAGTAAACCTTTTGTTTGCTTTTACCAAATCTAAAAAAAAAACTGATAGTTGTGAAGAATTGTAAAAAACTGATTTTAAATTAGCCCAATTGGTTGAAAATAAACGTGTTTTGGTTCATTGTAGGCCTAACCTAAAAATATGTTCAGTTTTTGATTCAAATCAGCTGTTTTATATATAATATGTAACAACCAATGTTTGAATTAAATTAAAATATAGTAAGCATTAATTGATTGTTGTTTTTGTTTGCTTTAAGTTGGTCAATCTAACCTAAAAAAGCTGTTGGTTTTGAAGAATAATAAACTGACAAGTAAAGTTGCTATGGTAATGAATGTAAACAAACACGACGTTTTGCTAAGCTTTTTATACGAACAGTTGTTTTTGTGCACTATGGTCTTGAGTCCATACAAAAGAGGCTGTTTAGTTTTTCCAAATTTAAAACTTTTTCGGGTAACTTTTCAAATTTTCTTTCCATAAAGACCTAGTTCGGACTATTTCGAAAATTTTAAAACAAAAAAT
>JAGFPH010004658.1:0-11224 GCA_018207615.1 Philaenus spumarius | reverse complement strand
ATATAGCGAGTATCACTGTGCGTCGACCGCTTCTCATAGTGTTCAGTGGCAAGCTCACATGTGCGTCCTTAGCAGTGAACGTGTTAAAATGTAGTACCACCAAGTACCTTGGGTCAATAGTACGGAACCTGTACTAAATTGTTTTAATGGATTACACAACTTTACATAGGTGCGCAGAGAATAACAAGTTAGTCGGAAGGTCTAAATTGCTTGTGTAAATCAAACGAGTTATCAAATTAAATTACAAGGGGACAAACTTCAATACTTACTGGTCCTAGGAATTAATCAAAGCGAAATTGTACTGTTCACGGAACCGTGGTGTAGGGATGTGTTCTTCTAAAATATTAATCCCTCGGCAAGAAATTAAGGGAAGCACAAACATCTGGTAATTGGAGGAGGCGAAACCACTCAGTTGATTAGCTGACGTGACGAGAAAAGCAATATCTACTGACGAATTCGTTCGTGGGGAAAAGTCTAGGAAATCTCGATCCTAATGTATAAGCATGAACATAACATATACTCGGAGACTTATTTAGTGCTAAACTCGGCGTTAAGCGCCTGCGTTGATTGCTTTGATAATAAAGTTCTATTTCTAACTTATTTTTAACGCCAATGAACATGGAATTTGATCTAACCTTGTTTTATTTATAAACACCCCGTCTTATAACAACAATAATCACAAAAGCTAACTGACAGTATTGCCAGATTTATCGTTAATAATTACTAAAGATAACATTGTTGCCAAATCTATGGAACAATAATGATGAAAGCTTACCTGACAGTAATGCCAGATCAGTAAGTATAAATCATGAAATATAACTGACAATTTACCAGATCTATCACACAATTATCATGAAAACTAAGTGACAGTGATGCCAGATGTATAAACTTCAATCATGAAAGCTAATTGGCAGTGTTAATAATCACTTAAACTGACAGTGTTGCCAGATCTAACAAGATTAATCACGAACCCTTACTGACAATGTTGCCAGATTTATCATCAATAATTACTAAAGGTGACAGTGTTACCAGATCTATCAACAATAATCATGAAAACTAAGTGATAAAGTTGCCAGATTTAACAACATTAATCGCGAAAGCTATCAGGCAGTGTTGCCAAATCTAGCAACAATAATTACTAAAACTGACAGTGTTGCCAGATCTATGAAGAATAATCACAACTTAAGCGGCAGCTTTGCAAGGTACACCACAATCATCACAGACAGTGTTCCCACAGCTAACTCATATTCTAAAAAAAATCTGTAAATATTAATTTTCTGCGCATGCGTCAGGAGTCAGGTCACCACTATCCCCATCACCTTGCCCGATCCAAGTGTCAAAATCAATCGTCATTTCAATTAAAATATCAGAGCATACATTAATCTTTTTGCTTCACCGCGGTGGATGCTGAGCGAAACCCTTTATTTATTATATAATAAAAATGTACTAAAAAAACAGTTTTAAAAGGCCATGATAAAAAGTGTAATACTCTAGTTTTCAAATAGTAACAATTTGTTAGGAGAAACAGTCATTCATGGAGCCTTATGATTCGTTGCTCAAAGGAATGAAATCATTAAAACGAAACGAAGATTCTTCATTGTTATCATTGCCTCAATCAGTTCGTAAAACGAGAATTGCAATTAAAACGTGTATCAACAATTAGCGTAGGCCTAAAACTGAACAATAGAAGGAACAATGTTGTGGAATTCCACAATTAATTATCACCTGATGGTTTATACTTTCCTAGTAAAAATAAGAACATTTACATGAAAGTAACTATAAATAACAAAACGATTCCTACTGAATTTCGGTAATTAATTTCTCAAACGTTGCCCGATTTGTTTCTCAATTTCCCTGGTCATTCCACAACATATTTTGACATTATTTTACAATATTTGCGTTACGTTTTAGTAACGTATTTCTATTGCAAACATTACCGAGTCATCCTCTGCAGCCGCACTCTTTGCATCACCGTTCACGGAAGTCGAAGAAAGCACGTTTATTAGCGAATTTCCATAGGCAAAATGAGCTATTGCAGTGGAACTAGACTCAAGGTCGGGAGTAGCAAATGAGCACCGATCATGGTCCCCAGAACACGTTTTGGCGTGTCATTAAAAATCATATATATATATATATATATATATATGTGTATATGTGTTCGCACTCTAGCGGTCGTATTTTAAGTCCGATTTGGTTCAAATTTGGTACACATGTTGGTTGTCTACGTCGCTCGGACGAGTTCGTTAGCCAAAAAAATTCAACAATCAGAAGTACGTTTTTTGACCGGAAGTAACTATTTTTTTTATTTTTCCTACGAGAATGAATTTCTTTTTCAGTTTTTTTCTACAAATATAAATTTAGGATGTTATTCTGCACATTTTGTTTTTTTACGCGACCTTATAGCTCGCTTGGTTCCCCCAAAATCTATCAAAACGTAAAATACCATAGCCCGGTTCAAAGTCATGTGGTAGATTCCACCGTGGGGTTGACGTGCAAAGCACGCAATGTATTGTGTATTGAAGATACTCCCAAATATATGCGTAATGGCGTGCGAACCATTTTGCAGCTATTCAGCACCGTCGTGAATAGACCTATTTCCCAAATTATTAGTTGAAACCTTAAAACTTAGGCCTATAAACTTAATTTTGGAAATCTGCTCAACTTAAGTCAGCGGTTCAGCTGCGTGGTCGAATTATTCTAACATACAGAGTGTCCATTTCAAGGGTAAATACACTATACAAGCGAAGCGGAGCGGATAAATCAAAACCATTTTTGTTAACGAGGCAATACACACTGAAAGCGTAGTCAGAACAATCTAGTTTATTTTCGACATAGCCTCATACATGGATTTTGAGTAATTGATAACAGATGCTTATGCGAGGGCACCGTTGTGGATGGCGAAACACAATCTTTACCACAATCGAGGTGCAGTTGAGAAGCTGTGGGTGAAGTAGCAAAAGCTTTGGGTACTACAAGTAAGTTGTATTGAGGACGTAGCACTACCGACAATTTCGTTATTTGCAATACAGAGAAGGTAGAATACGAGTAAAAATAAACGGTACCAGAAACTAGCACAAACATTTAAATTATTAAACAGATTCACTGCAACTTCATAATTGTACATGAAAGTAGGAGAGTAACTAATAAATATTATTATTAGCTAGAGAGAAAACTATTTTATCGATTTCGAACTAATTTGCATCAAACATGCCAATTAGACCCGTTTAGATGCACGAAAAAGTTTTGATTTTTTTTTAAAAACAACCCCCTTTTTGGTAAAAAAATCAGTTATTATTATTATTAGCTAAACGAGAATTTTTAGAAAGATGCTGTTTTTGTTTTGCAAATGGCAGGGTACATTAAGGGCTACAAATAAGCCACATTTTATGAAAATCGTAAGAGCCGTTTTTTATGAACAAAAATAATAACTGATTGTTGGGGGTTTTTTGGATAGCTTGTTTTATCACGTTCAATTTGATATATAACACTATATACTTTCCTTTAAAATTCAAGTGTCAAAAATTATATTTACACAACTATGCACGTACATTTTGTATCAAGCAGCAAGTCACATAGCTTTGCTGGTAACTCCCAAACTTATATAGTATTATATTAGATATATTGTCAAAATTGCTAAAAAGTGTAGGCAGGCCAACAGCTTGAAAAGAAAGGTTTTAGAGGAAGAATTTGAAGCAGATGAAGATGTGGACAATTCTTCATATGCTCCTGGACAATACTAAAAAGTAAGTTGCAAGTAAAACTTTTTCAATTACGATTCTCCGAAAGTTGCATTTTTGAACACTTAGGTACATTTTTCTCAGGAAGTATTAGAGATAATGAGCTGAAATTTTGTACACTTATTTATAGGTTTATACTAAGCATTTAGATAAAATATTATTAAAAAAAAAATTATTGTTAGTTTTAAAGCTTTTTTTCAAAAATTAATCTTAAGATTTGAGGAAACATTAGTTTTTTTGGTAAAAAATTATTAAAAATCAACTTAGAACATAAAAAACTAGTGTAAATGTGTATGAAGGACCACTGTATATGTGTACCAAATTTCAGCATTACATCTCTGCAGGTCATTTATTAAAGTGTACCTAAGTTAACATTGTTCTTATATGGGAGGGCAAGTCCCCTTAAACCTTGGAAATGTATGCAAAATATTTTTTTAGAGCTGTTACAACACTAGAAAGTTATTAAAATTAACAAAAATTAGAATTGGGACTTAGCACTTAGGTTGAAAGATTAGGAAAAAAAAATAGGTTTAACCTGAAAAAAAAATGCTTTAAGAGTGAACATACTTATGTAGTGAATTTCTCTTTACATCCTTATTTGGCCATGAACATTATTAATTGATCAGGGACAACCTGGGTAAACATAAATTGAACTTAGTTTCAACTCTTTAATTGAAAAAAAGAAGGTAAAAGAAAGGTCTTTGTGAGATTGTGAAGGCAAAAAGCTAGGTAGGGAGGAATAGGTTAGGTTAGGACATCGGGACATCTTCATTATGCATTCCTGTCATGCATTTTGATTAGAGGATGATTCATAAACTTCATCTACTCTTAAAAAAAATCTGGTAATTGGTTGACCGTGCAGGCCAACCATAGAACTTCCCGCTTGGTTTGAATTTTAAACGCTTAAAAATGAGTTTATTTGTTAAAATACCAAAAAACGAAAATTTGTGAATTTTTAAACAACGATAACTTTTGAATGCGTCGTTTGATTTTCATTTTTAAAAAAGCATTCTACGCAGTTTTTAAAGCACAAAAAGAAAATGTACAGGTTTATATTGATTGGTTGAGAAATCTGGAAGATATGTTAAAAAAATACCAAAAAACAAAAATTTGTGAATTTTTAAACAACGATAACTTTTGAATGCGTCGTCCGATTTTCATTTTTAAAAAAGCAGTCGACGCAGTTTTTTAAGCACAAAAAATGTATACATGGTTTTATTATGATTTTTTTGCACGCTTTAAAGTTAATTTTAAAAAACTTAAAAATTCCAAAAAAAATTTAGGTTATTTTTTTAAATTTCTTGGGATTGGCTCGATGGATTAACTCTCAAATCTAATCAGATCTAAGTTTTGATACACCCTTTCGAATGACATGTCGTAGAATTCAATCGGTTGATTCGTTTTTGAGAAACTGTACGACAAAAATTTATTTACACACATACATCCACACACACACACACACACACACACACACACACACACACACACACACATACCCGCCCACATATAATTGTCGGGTAACCGGCATAAAACACAATTGTCGGGTTTTCGGGTTGATAGTTATTTCTTATGGTTTTATGATAGCTTTCTATAAATAATTTATCAAAATCCATTTACACACCGCCAATTTTTTTTAAATGAACATTTTTGTTTATCGGGTCTTCCCCTCAAATATTGAAGAGTCGGAAGTGTGTCATCTTGTCCCACCAATCATCATTACTACGGAAGTACAACAAACACACCCTATAAGCTGCGCGCGCATTGGCCTTGATTGAGGGCGACGATGCCAGATCGTGCTTTCAATCCTGATACTACTGTATTCCTATTACTCCAGTCCCTTGGTCGGTTTGCTTTTCACTTGCCGATAAATAACTAGGCCTGTCCTTTGAATTACCAATACAATATATTGATTTCAACTATAATTTGATTACTTGCACATTTGAAATCATTATAAATGTTCTTATATTCTACTTAAACAAATAAATATTATTGTCCTGTTGTTAAGTTGATGTAAGTTTCAAATCTCTATTGAAAGAAAATTTTAGTTCATTACATTTCTAGATTTAGAATTATTCTAATTTTTAAGTTTAGTAGGCTCGATTTTAGTAAAGTTTTTTTTTGCAACAAGGGAAATATTTTAATTGCTTTTCTATATTCGTTGTAAATATTTCCTCTAATATTTAAATACAGTAGTATCTATTATTTTTTTACAATTAAAGATTCCTATGGAAAAAATACGATAAGTTCATTCCTGTTTAGTAAAAAATGTGGTAAACTCAGAAAGATAGATTTTCTTTTGTGCCGTGCTTTGTAGTTTTTTTGTATTGCAAATTGGAATAGTTCAGTAAACGTAGTTTTGGTTAGGCTATGATGTGTTTAAAAGAAATTAGGCTACGTTATATTTAAACTCGTTTTTATTTCTAACTTATAGTTTACAACTCTGAATAAAGTGGTATTAACGTTTATTTTTTTAGTAAAATTTGTAATATGCAAAAACGATGTGCTCAAAGCATTTGTCTACTTTATTTACCTAAATTGTATAAAACGCTATTGAATTTAAAGTTATGTGCCTTAAATGTGTATCTTACCTCCATGCTACTTTTAGTAAACGTAATTAAATTGTAAAAACGATGTGCTCAAAGCATTTATCTACTTTATTTACCTAAATTGTAAAAACTCTATTGAATTTAAAGTCATGTGCCTTAAATGTGTATCTTACCGCCATGCTACTGTTTATAAACGTAATATCAAATTGTTTTCACCAAAACGTAAATATTATTTTGAAAATACTGTAGTCGAACAAACAAGAAAAAATTCTACGACACGCTGCAGGATCGAACCAAAAAAGATTTGGTTGACAGTCGGACGTTCTATCCACTAGACCACAATGATCTACTAGTAGTGGTAGCAATTTTAAGCTCTATAATTTGTTCACTCATTTACAAGTCGTATAATATTAAAATATTTAATTTTCAATTTTATACATAATCATATTTAAGTATTCTATTGCATAATTACTTAAATATGCGGATTTATAACACTTCTATTAACAAGAATATGTTTGTTTTAAGTCTAAAAGTATATAGCAAGCATTTTCTCTTCGGTACAATCAATGACTTTTCCTTCCTTTTGAAATGTTGTAAAAAGAAAAGTAATTATTGTCGATTTTATTGCTTCTCGTCAATTAATTAACATAAAATTTCACCAAAATGTTCCCATTGAGCTAATATACAATCCTGTATAAGTTGAGTGTGGTAATTTTTACGATTTTAATTCATAAATACCAGTTTTTTTTTGTTAGGCTTACGCCTACTCTTATTCCAAAGCTTGCATTAGAAACAATATTTTTTGTTTTGCCATGCTTTGTAGTTGTTGGTGTAGGCCTATTAACGTTTATTATTTTTTTTTTTTTTTTGTAAAATTTGTAATATTCCAAAAACGATGTGCTCAAAAGCTTTCGTCTACTTTATTTACCTAAATTATATAAAACTCTATTAAATTTGAAGGTATAATGGCCATAAATGTCTACCTTACCTCCATGCTACTTTTTGTAAACGTAATAAATCGTTTTCACCAAAACGTAAAAATTATTTGAAAAACAAGAAAAAAAATACCATGACACAAGGATCGAACCAAGAAAGATTTGGTCTACAGCCAGACGTTCTATCCATTACACCACAATGATCTAGTATATACAGACTGTCCCAAAAGTCCCGGACCGGTTTAATAACTCCTAAACGAAACTAGCTACAGTAATAATATTTCAGACATGACTCCTGGCTACAAAAAACTATTTTTTGAGTTGTAAGCCACTATGGCCCCTGCCCCAAAAACCAAATTTGGGGGGGTTGCCCCAAATTTTTAAATGTAAACCCCTATCGAGTGACCCATCATTTTAAAGGTCTCATTGAGTTAAACACAACAGCGCAAATCTGAGGTCGATATCTTGCTCCTGTCCAAAATGGCTGACCTTTTAGTGTTTCTTATGGTCATGTAATTTAAAATTGAATAATGAATTATACTTAAAAAGTAAATGTTCACACACTGATAAAAGTAAAAAACTATCATTAGTTTGCAAAATTATTAGTAATAAATGTAAAAATTAACGCTGGAAAAATTAGACAACATTATTCTAAGACACAATTTCATAACTGAGCCATAATATCCAATGCTGCAGGTATTGTTTTGTTGATGCGGGGTTTTCCAGCAATGATAAGGATTAAGGCATGTCATAACGAACTTAAAGTAGGAGAGTCCAAAAATGTTATCTGTTTACAATTGTTAAAGGGCCACCGGTGTTTATTACAACTGAAAAAGTAAAATATTTTAAACCTGTAAATGTGTTTACTTTGTTACGATACAAAATGTTCAATTTTAAATTACATGACCATAAGAAACACTAAAAGGTCAGCCATTTTGGACAGGAGCAAGATATCGACCTCGGGTTTGCGCTGTTGTGTTTAACTCAATGAGACCTTTAAAATGATGGGTCACTCGATATGGGTTTACATTTAAAAATTTGGAGCAACACCCCCAAATTTGGTTTTTGGGGGCTGGGGCAATAGTGACTAACAACTCAAAAAATAGTTTTTTTGTAGCCAGGAGTCATGTCTGAGATATTATTACTGTAGCTAGTTTCGTTTAGGAGTTATTAAACCGGTCCGGGACTTTTGGGACAGTCTGTATATTACTAGTGTTAGCAATTTTGAGTTCTATAATTTGTTCACTCATTTACAAATCGTATAATATTAAAATATTTAATTTTAAATTTTTAATAGGATATTTAAGTATTTTAATGCATAATCACTTAAATATGCGGATTTATAACACTCTATTGACAAGAATACGTTTGTTTTAAGTCTCTAAAAGTATTTAGCAAGCATTTTCTCTTCGGTCTAGGAACAATCATTGACATTGCCTTCGTTTTGAAATGTTGTTAAAAGAAAAGTAATTATTGTCGATTTTATTGCTTCTCGTTAATCAATTAACATAAAATTTCACCAAAATGTTTCCATTGAGCTAATATACAATCCTGTATAAGTTGAATGTGGTAATTGTACGATTTTAATTCATAAATACCAGTTTTTTGTTAGGCCTACTCTTATTCCAAAGCTTGCATAAAAGCAATCGATTTTCTGTTTTGCCGTGCTTTGTAGCTTTTGGTACCTATTGCAATTGTTCAGTTAAAGCAAATAATCTAGTTCCGATTTACGAAAACGTATTTTTTGGTTTGTTTTACTTTAAAAGAAATAATGTTACCCCAACTCGATTTAATTTCTAACTTATAGTTTACAACTTAAATAAAGAACATTTATTTGATTTTAATAAAATTTCTATTGCAAAAACGATGGGTTCATGAGCATTAATTTGTCTACTTTATTTACCAAAATTGTATAAAACTTTATTAAGTTGTGTGCCATAAATGTTTATTTTTCCTCTATGCTACTTTTTGTAAACGTAATATTAAATTGTTTACACCAAAACGTAAATTTTATTTTGAAAATCGTCTAAAAACAAGGAAAAAACACTACCACCTTGCAGGATCGAACTAAGAAACACTAGGTCGAGAAGCAGACGTTCTATCCATTACACCAGAATGATCTCTTAGCACTTTTGTAATTTTTAGCACTGTAATTATTATTTGCCACTCATTTACATGTCATATAGGTTATTATTAAATTATTTAATATTTTGTGATTCATAATAACTTAAATATGCGGATTTATAACACGTCTATTAACAAAAATACCTTTGTTTAAGCCTCTTAACAAGAATTTACAGCCTAAAAGCTAAAAGTATTTAGCAAGCATTTTCTCTTCCGTCTATGTACAATCACTGACATGTCCTTCGTTTTTAAATGTTGTAAAAAGAAAAGTACTATATTTGTCGATTTTATTGCTTCTTGTCAATCAATTAACATAACAATTCACCTTAATGTTACCATTGACCTAATATTCAATCCTGTATTAGTTTCATTTGGTAATAATTGTACTATTTTAAATCATAAATACCAGTTTTTTTGTTAGGCCTACTCTTATTCGAACGAGGCTATGGAGCAAAGCTTGCATAAAAACAATGGCTTTAGATATTTTTAGAATGTTTTTCAAGTTCATTACCTCTGTACAATGTCCATAAAGACATGATTAATTAAATTTTAACCAAACGAAACTAAACAGTGTACTATTCAGAAATACCATTTCTTGCTGACTGTTATTCCTTTCTTACTGGCTGCATAGCAATAAAAAAAAGATGCCTTATTTCTAATCTACACAATAAAAATTGTGTATAAATACATGTTTTTCCATAAAAGAAACTCTAAAAAGCGTGGTAATTTGAAAAATGGTTTTTATGTTTCACAATATTAGAATTTCTAACACTGTTACCAACTTAACCTTTATTTTGAAGGGGAGGCGGTTGACATTTTTTTTAATAAAATTTGTTTTTATAGTAATGCCAATGAAGTATTCATTGGTAATGCAGTAAGAAGATGGTTAATAGCTATTTCTTGGTTTATCACAATTTGCTATAGTAGGCTATAGGCCTATAATAAGTTAATTTTTAACTAGGACACAATTTAGGTGGGGACAGTTCAATATTTTGAAATTATTAATTTATTTTTGTACATAACTGTTGACGTTTATTACCGTTAGATATTCAATTGATATTAGAACATGGCTATCTTATTTTATCTTAATTGAGTTTGGCAAAGAACTTGTTTTGTTTTTCAGTTTGGACTGAGTGAATCATACTGCATTTATTTTTTAAATAAGTACAGAAGTTTAAAAGCTTGTAGGAATATTAATAAGTCTACAGAAACATATTTATTGTAATATTAAGTACAATATTATATATGTACTAAATTACATATAATTTTTCTTATGTCTTACAAAAATTAAATGTCTTTAAAATATAATTAAAAAGACAAAAAGGCCAAATTTTGGATTGATTTTGAATAATTCAGTTTTCAGTAAACAAATTGTTATAGTCTCTTTTCTAAAAAATTTTAGCCCTATTTTATTCAATTAGGTAATTCGTTTTTTAATAAATTTTGAAAAGAGAAAAATTAAAAAATAGCATATTAGTCAAAAGCTTAGATTAGCCAAATTTAAATAATGTATATGGTTTAATACAAAACCCTGAATAAATATGTTATGAAAAGATGTTTTAAGTTTTTAAAACACAACCAATAAATTCAGCAATACTACCTACAAACTTTCTATTTATCTGGTACTGTAGTGTACTAATATTAAATTTTATAATTTTATTATTATTCTACCGTTTGAAATATAGATTGTTGTAAAAACCAAGCAGCCTCTACAAAACACATTATTTTGATCAGAATCAGCCCCTTTTTCAAACTCAGATACAATCAAATATCCTATTACTTTTTTTTAAATGAGCAATTCTTGTATCTTTGTACTATTATATCTTTGTATCTGACGCGGATCTCGAAAACGGCTCTAACGAATTCAAAGAAATTTTGTATT
>JAGFPH010004657.1:56247-69900 GCA_018207615.1 Philaenus spumarius | reverse complement strand
CGAACCATGTGTTTATTGCCCATGATTAAACAAAATCGTTTGGTTTTCAGGTGATGCTGCGCAGAAAAAGTGGAAATATTTACGAGATTATTTCCGAGCTGAGTGTGCCAAGACACCGAAACCGAAATCTGGGGATCAAGGAGGAAACAAATTATTCAAGTCGAACTGGCCACACTATGAGTCAATGAAGTTTCTCCTAAATCAAATGAAGAATAGATCTTCCACTGGTAATCTTACTCAACGCACTTCCACTTCCTCACGACCTCTCCAGTCACAAACAAATTCTCCGCGATCAATAAGCCCGACTGGTACTATCATGGTTGAACCAGTAGACCAGGTAGGTGAATTTACAGAAATGAATCATGGACCTGACGATGACAACGAAACTGCTGCCGATGACCTTGAACAAGAAGCGCTTGATGAAACGTTTGTTGAAGAACCTAGATACTCCATTCCTAGCAGAAAACGAAGAAATCGAAATGAAGCCATTGGTAACGCTTTTATCGAGATTGAAAAACAAAAATTAGACATTTTAAAGGCGAGAAAAGTTGAACCAGTCATTGAGCCAACCCTAATGGATGAAGACAAAAACTTCTTCTTTAGCCTGCTTCCACATGTCAAATCAATCAGACCAGAGCGTAAATTGCTCTTTAGAGGACAGGTACAAGATTTAGTTCAACGTTTTGCTTATTCTGATGACTACGTCTTCCGACCTGTCTCAAACAGACCAATCACCTCAACCAACACTACTAGTAGAAGCACACCATCGACGCTTGATTCTTCGCTCGAATACTTCCCAAGTGCAACCTCAATTGAAATAGAACAACTGCAGGCGAATGACTCTCCTGTTATGACACAGCCTCCTTCCCAATCACTACTGGAAGAAAACCATCAGTATGAAGAAGACTATAGAAAATACCACAATTTGTAGATGTGATTTCAGTTCCTATCATTGGTTTATGCAGTTGTAATTTTCTGTTAAAATTTTGCTTATCATTGATTATTAAAATAACATTTTGTAACAAATGCCTACGTATTTATATCCTCGTTATTTTTTCATTATTTTTGAATTTTGTAATTTAGAAATACTTGTAATAACATTAAAAAGTTATCATTTCTGAAAGAATTAAATCATTGAAATGAGGTCCTTCATACGGTTCAAAAAAAGTGTATCAAGAGTCACAGCTTCAATAACAACATTCGGGCTACTGAAAGCTGTTATAATTTTCAGCCTAGGATTAAAAATTGACATGTCTGAATGATAAGTAATTATCAACACTAGTAAAATTTCAAAACCCGTATAATCAAACTAATTATCAATTAGTTACCGTAAACGAAACACTTTTTTTTGAGGGCCGTAATATGAAGGTAGTAACAAGATATTAAAATAATAAACAAATCAAATTTATTCACCAGAAATTTATTTACAACAATATTACAGCAATACAGTTATCAAAGTTGTTAAGTGTTGAATTACACATGTCATTTACCAGAGGTTTTACACACAGTTTGTGTTCCGTCAAAGTTAAAGCTCTTAAGATCAATTAAGATACATTTTATTTACAATTCAAAGCTCCTTCAATAGTAAAGTATAGATTAAAAAGTAAAATGAAAAAACAAAATAAAAATTAAACTGTTTGAAAAACTTAAATGAAAACAGTTTATAGAACTTGTTTCTCTTGATTCTCATGGCACCTTGTTCTCAGTTTTTAAATTCTATAGGATTCGCACTGAAATACATTTTCAGTAAGTCACGTACTTGTTTTGCATGTGTTGGATGACGACCTCTAACACAACCATGGTTCAAAGTCATTTTGCTAGGAAATGGTATAATCTCCTTCAAGTGATGTTCGATACCTTCACGGTCAATTATTGCGTTTTGTAACACACAGCAACATTTTATTATCTTGTCGGCAGTTGTTTCTTTTGTCTCTATTGCTTTTGAAAATATTCTCCATTTGGCATACAAAATTCCAAAAGCACATTCCACCGATTTTCTTGCCCTCGAGTGTCTTTTGTTGTACATTTCTTCATCGGGTAGTAGGTTAGCCTCATTGTAGGGTTTCATTAGATTTTCCATCAAAGGATAAGCATCATCTCCAAGTAGAACAAGAGGAGTTTGAATGTTTGATAAAGGTAGAGTCTTATAGGGAAGCTGAAGGTCGTTGTTTTTAAGGGTTTGATAAATGTCGGATGTACGGAATGTTCCACCATCACTCTGTTTGCCAAAACCTCCTACGTCTATAGTAGTGAAACGATAGTTGCTGTCTGCCACACCTTGTAAAACAACCGAAAAGAAATGCTTATAGTTGTAAAACATTGTGCCTGAATCTGCTGGTGCAATAATCCTCACATGTTTACCATCTATACATCCTATACAGTTTGGGTAGTTCCACATTTGTTCGAAATCTTTAGCTATGTTTTCAAAATCCTTTGCAGTTGGTACCGGCATATGTATAGGTTGCAACACCTCCCACAAAGCTTCGACAGTCTCTTTTACAATACTTCCTACGGTTGAAGCACCCATCCTAAATGAAAAAGATAGGCTCTTGAAAGATGTGCCAGTCGCTAAGTAACGCAGGGTTACAACGAGCCGTTCCTCCTGTGTAATGGGATTGGAGTGCAAATTACACCAGTTCTTCTGCAGTTTGGGCGATACTAAACCTTCGATGTAATCAAATGTTTCAATGCCCATCCGAAGGTATTCAAAAAACCTTTCTGGGTAGTTTCTCAATGTTTTGTACAGGTGATAAAACTCACCATAGTCTTCTCTTTCCATGTTGACAGGATGCACTTGAAACTCACGGTCATTTAACATTAAAAACCACTTCATAGCGTTAAGCTACTAAGCGTATAAGCGTACAGCGCTATTGTGTGACCCCCTCGTTCCAGCCAGGTACTCATCTAGTAAGCGAGTAAGCTACCATCCCGGCTACCAGCGTACATCCCGGCTCCACCCTGTTTGTACCCTAAGTGAGCACGTACGGCCCTATAAGAAGCTACATACCAAATTTCATTCAAATCCATTCGGTAGTTTTGAAGAAATCGTTTTTTAACAACTTTGGTCCCCCCAAACCCCCCCTAAAATTCCGAATTTTTTCAAACCCTTTCTTAGTGAGCACCTATGGCCCTAGAGGAAGCTACATACTAAATTTCATTCCAATCCATTCGGTAGTTTTGAAGAAGTCGTTTTTTAATAACTTTGATCCCCAAACCCCCCTAAAATTTCAAATTTTTTCAAAACCTTTCTTAGTGATCACCTATGGCCCTAGAGGAAGCTACATACCAAATTTCATTCCAATCCGTTTGGTAGTTTTGAAGAAGTCATTTTTTATAACTTTGATTCCCCCAAACCCCCCTAAAATTTCGAATTTTTTCAAACCCTTTCTTAGTGAGCACCTATGGCCCTAGAGGAAGCTACATACCAAATTTCATTCCAATCCGTTTTGCAGTTTTTGAGAAATCGTGATGAGTGAGTCAGTGAGTCAATGAGTCAGTGAGTCAATGCAATGAGTCAGTGAGTTAGTGAGTCAATGAGTCAGTGAGTCAGTGAGTCAATGAGTCAGTGAGTCAGTGGGTTTTGGTTTTTATATATACAGATAGATTTCGTACACATAGGCAGCTGTTCAGCGCCTTCATGAGTAGACCAATTTCCCAAATAGTAGGTTGAAACCCCAAAACACATAACTCAATTTTGGAAATTCGCTCAACTCAAGTCAGGGGTTCAGCTGCGTGATCGAACTGTTCTCTTTGTAATAAAGCATTTAGGTAGTTAATGAACCACTAACAAGTATTATACTAATCAACGCGACCTTGAAATCATTTAGCTTTTATATGTAAACCATACCAATACTACTCATTACAATCGTGCATACAGACAGACAGACACAATATGTTTTTATTGTAGAGTGGCTGGCCATCTCTATTCGTGTTTTTATTTATTTTATCAAATTGAAACCATTTTGATACATATATTGCACCTCCAGAATAATTGCATGTGCTAAACGGAAATCTATTTCCCATTCTACAAGAAAATAATCACTTTTCCAACCACCATAAAACTATTGTAGGATGGCTAGTAGCGCCACAGCCGGCTTGAATCGCAAGACGCGAGATCGTTGAACATGCATTCGTAATATCGACTTTCGTACAATATTTAAATGAATATAAGAAGGTTTAGTGATTTTTACACGTGACCTTAAAATATGGCAATTATTGTATGAAGAACACAAAAACAATGCATTAAAAATAATCAATGCAATGATTACTACGGTACAATAAATTTTACTTAATTAAACAGTTTTTACTTTCTCACTACACTATAGTATAGAAAAAGTATAGTGATCGCAAAAAAATTTGATGTTGAGATTTTTGTGGAAATATCCGTTTTGGGACCCCTGAGTTCAAAAAAGTGGTTTTTACAAAATGTCTGTCTGTATGTATACAAAGCTAGAGAGAAAACTATTCAATCGATTTCAAAAAAAATATGCACCATACATGTCATTGCACATCATGGACGAAAAAAGGTTTTGAAAATTTTTGAAAAACAACCCTCTTTTTGGGCAAAAACCCCCCAAAAAATCAGTTATTATTTTTTTATAAAAAAACGGCTCTAACGATTTTGATAAAATTTGGCTTATTTGTAGCCCTTCATGTACCCTAGCATATCCAATAAACAGCATCTTTCTAAAAATTCTCGTTTAGCTAATAATAATATATTCATTGTTGATAGCCTTAGAACTACATATATTATATATATATATTATTTATATTTTGTCAAATGTAGTCAGTATTTGTTCTTTACCTTTTATGTGGCTACATGTTTCACTGCCACAGGCAGCATCATCAGGCCAGCTATCTATGTACACAAAGCAAATCTAGTGGGGCACAAGGTACAATCTGATAAGAGTAGAACAGAGCTGCACCTTTATCTTTCCAAATCAGTCTTGAAGGAAGTACACTAGAATGAGGTACCTCTTAAGTGTAGCAAATCTGAACAAACCTATTTATTTATGTGACATGTACAAAAAATGTACGAAAATATGTGTAACTTTATGTGTTGTGTATATATAAGTGTTTAAGTGTACATAGATAGCTGGCCTGATGATGCTGCCTGTGGCAGTGAAACATGTAGCCACATAAAAGGTAAAGAACAAATACTGACTACATTTGACAAAATATAAATAATATATATATATAATAATAATAATAACTGATTTTCGGAGGTTTTTGGCCGAAAAGGGGGTGGTTTTTCAAAAAATTTCAAAACCTTTTTTCGTGCATCTATACAGGCCTAAATGACATGTCTGGTGCAAATTTGTTTTAAATCGATTGAATATTTTCTTCTCTAGATAATAATAATAATATTTATTAGTTAATCTCTTACTTTAATATCACCTCTCCTACAATTATGAAGTCACAGTGAATCTGTTTAATAATTTAAATATGTTTATGAGAAAGTATGTGCCAGTTTCTGGTACCGTTTATTACTGATTTATTTGCCATTGAAAATTTGTGTACAGTAAGCATTATTGCACTCGTTGGGATAAGATCGGCATGCATACATAAGCTGGAATGTAGGCTATTTAATTATTTTATACAGGATGTTTCGTAACTCTTGTCACATATTTTCTAGGCTTGTTCCTGTGTCCAAAATAAACACCAAACCCCTGTTCATTTGTCTAAAATCATTTTGGTTGTCCTACAGTGACCAAAATGTTTTTTTATTAAAAAATGCATACCTAAAAAACTAATGTAACGAAATCATACCGAATGTGTATCAACCCTTTGTATTAGCATTACCTACATGGGGAAAACATTATGTTGACTAGACTTCAATATTTTCAAAATGGCGGCCTTTTAAAATTTTCAAACTGAAATAACGGGAAAAAACCTAGCGCTTCTAGAAAAATGTCAAGAATAATTTTTTCGAAAATTTAATTCCCAATGTTTTAAGTTTTTTGTTTTTGAAATTGGTTGAAGGAATAACGGACTTATTTCATTTTTCGCCAGACAGTAGGCCTACACGCCCCTCTCGGGGGTGATGTATAGGATCAGACGGCAATGCAAAAAAAACTATATTTTTTTGCAATAATAAATTTAATCAAATACGTTTCGTTTATTTTTCCGTTGTTTGAAAGTTTTAAACTGCCGCTGTTCTAATGATGTCTGTAGACAATTACCAAGAAATTATGTTTTATGTTTTTTTGCCAATAACTCGGTTGTGTCGCCTACAAACCTACAAAGTGTAACAAAATCCATTTTGTCTGTTGGTAAAAAAATTGTTTGTCTCTTGAAAAAATCCAGGGAGACCACACGGGAGAAGTTTAAACTTCTACGACGATATTCTGATTTACACTTAATAAACGGTACCAGGAACTGGCTCATACTTTCTCACAAACACATTTAAATTACTAAACAGATTCACTGTGACTTGTAGGGTGGGGTGGAGAGGTGATTTTTATTCAAGTTGGAGATTAACTAATAAATATTATTATTATTATCTAGAGAGAAAACTATTCGATCGATTTCGAAAAATTTGCACCAAACACGTCAATTAGGTCTTTATAGATGCAAGTAAAAAGGTTTGGAATTTTTTTTAAAAAAACCCCCTTTATGGCCAAAAAACCCCCCCAAAATCAATTATTATTATTATTATTAGCTAAACGAGAATTTTTAGAAAGATGAGGGTTTTTGTATATGGTAGGGCACATTAAAGGCTACAAATAATCCAAATTTTATCAAAATCGTTAGAGCCGTTTTTTTATAAAAAAATTATAACTGATTTTTTGGGGTTTTTTTGGCCAAAAAGGGGGTTGTTTTTCAAAATTGTTCAAAACCCTTTTTCGTGCATCTATACAGGCGTACTGGACTTGTCTTGTGCAAATTTGGTTGAAATTGATCGAATAGTTGTCTCTCTAGCTTGCATACATACAGACATTTTGTAAAAACCACTTTTTTGGACTCAGGGGGTCCCAAAACGGATATTTCCACAAAAATCTCAACATCGATTTTTTTTTTGCGATCACTATACTTTCTCTATACTATAGTATAGTGAGAAAGTAAAAAGAATAGAAAATATTGAATAAAAACACAATTTATGACATGAGGAAGCACAATGTCCATTTCAGAGGAATTACCAAGTAAACTATTTTAACACAAGTTACAAAATGTGGAAGCATAATGTCCATTTCAGAGGCATTACGAAGTAAACTATGTTAACACGAGTTACGAAATGAGGAAGCACAATGTCCATTTCAGAGGTATTACCAAGGGGGGGAAATTTAACACAAGTTACGAAATGAGGAAGCAAAATGTCCATTTCAGAGGTATTACCAAGTAAACTATATACTCTGCAATATACACATGTGTACTATATATAGTAAAGGGTGACGCGTGACGAAAAAGGCGTGACGGTAAAAAACCGATTCGCCGCCCGCAATTTTTGGACGAGGTACGCCTATAGACGTCTACCCCTAAGCTTCAAACGTTTTTTTCTCTCTGTAATGGCCTCCATTTTGAAAATTATAAACATAAATTCTTGTTGTTTAGTATACTTGTATATTATCAAAACGTACAAAAAGCTTGTACCCAAAATATGAACTCGATAGCTTATCTATTTCTAGAGTTACAGTGAGTTTTTGTAAAAAACAAAATGGCGGATTACGACCAAACCAAGACTTACTAAACATTTTTCATTTATTTCAATGCATACAATACGATCCTGTAAGGTTTTTGCGACACTCTGTATGCGTTATTATTTAGGTATTTATTATAGAGTCGCATTTTGCGAGATACAGTAATTTGATTCAATAACGATTGTGGTTCGTATACCACTACCGCATTGAAATGGCTGAAGTGTTTCTTCATGCGTGCCTATTTTAGCCTACACGACTGATTACCGATGCACTCTGGGGCCGCAGCGGAAGTAATTTAAAATACACATACCGATGAAATAGAATCAGCCCGCTCTTGTCTGACCATGTTATGACAGTTATAACTTATGTTTTGAAAAGATAAGTAGCCTAATGCAAAGCCGTAGCCAGGAAAACTTTTCGGGGGGGGGGGGGGGAGGGGTCAGTGAGGACCGGGGATTTTAATTTAAACCCTTTTAACACGTTCACTGCTAAGGACGCACATGTGAGCTTGACACTGAACACTGTGAGAAGCGGCCGACGCACAGTGCATTGCACGCCAACCCCCGTATTGGGAGAATTTTCAATTCACAGAGAATTGCGTGAATAATACATTATTATTAGTGAAGGTAATTGCCGAGCCCCTATATAGTATTGTATAAATGGGTATGGGTACTTTTAACGACGACGACGAGTTGAATAATCGGACGAATCGGAGTTCCAGACCAGCCTACAAGATGATCCAACTTCCAACTACCGACGGAGTCGGACTGTGAGTGGGGTGATCGTCTGATTGCGTCAGTTTAAACTTTGATTATGCTGTTGTTTGATCTTCCTTTTCCCCCTATAATTTGTACATTTTTACTTCTATAATAATGGATAATAATGAGTTTTTGGAATTTATTGAATTGTACCGGGAGAAAAGGTGTTTGTGAACACAAGTAATGCAATTTATGCAAACTGACATGTTTGTGAGCATCTTCGCGTCGCAATAGTTCAAAAATAATTTCTTAACATATTGAAAAATATAGGTGAATGTTTACTACACTGAAAAAATGTAGGCAGTTGTCTACTATATTTAAAAATATAGGTGATTGTTTAGTATACTGAAAAATGTAGGCGATTGAAAGTATACGACAAACTATAGGGGATTGTAAGTATAATGACGAAATATAGGGGATTGTAAGTATAATGACAAAATATAGGGGATTGTAAATATAATGACAAAATATAGGTGATTGTTTAGTCTAATTATTTGCAAATAGTAATTGCTGGACATTTTTATACAACTGCCACAATGTACAAGGAAAGAAGACTGAATTGGATCGTATGTTGGATGATAAGTTGGATCGTGAGTGGTGAAACACATCCAACTTGCAGTCCAACTCGGTCGTCCTACAAATCGGACCGTGAATGGCTTGCTTTAAACACACAGACGAACATACATGATAAACTGTAACAGTTCAATTGCAAACGCTCTTTGAAATTAAATCACACAATTTTCGATGCTGATATATAATATGTGTGTGAAAAAAGTGTACAAAATTAATTAAAACTCGCTTGTTAAAACGTGTTATCTTGTTATTTAATGTGGCCTACTTCGTACAGATATGATATTAATTTTGTTTGCAACGGGCAAATACTTAATCTTTAACTCTGAAGTAGGCCTAACCCAGAAACCGCGGTTATATGCGAAAATAGTTATTAGCGAATTTCCATAGGTAAGATGCGCTATTGCAGTCTCTCTTGTGAGAGCTAAGGTCGGGGAGTGGTAAAAAATACACCGATCTTGGTCCCCAGAACACGTTTTGTGGTGTCATTAAAATGTATATATTATAATCCAAATATTTATTGATATATTTTTTTCTTAATATACATTTACTAAACTTTGATTTGTCTATCCGTGCAAAGCCGGATCGGGCAGCTAGTATATATATATTATATATATACAGGGGTGGCAAAAAGTCCCGGAACAACCCAATATCTTTTTCCAGGTTCCACTTACACAATTGAAACTTTGCAAATTGTTTATGGGTATAAAAAACTACTTTTTTAGAATATGGCTGATTTTTCACCGCCTCTGGGGGACGGCCCGTCAGGAGTCGGTGAAAAATCTTAAATGTAAGCATGGGTTGTTATGCATATCATTTTAAAGGTCTTGATGAGACAAACACAACGACATAATAAAAATGAAAAATGGATGATCCTGAAAAAAGTTATGGCTGTTCAAAGTTTTGATATGCTGCATGTTAAATGAGCCTTATTCTAAGTTTGAGCCTTAACTGAGAGATGAAAAATCAACTTAAGCATAAACAAGTAGTTCTTTATACCCGTAAACAATTTGCAGAGTTGAACGTGTAATACATGGAACATGTAAAAATAAATTAAACTTAGAATAAGGCTCATTTAACATGCAGCATATCAAAACTTTGAACAGCCATAACTTTTTTCAGGATCATCCATTTTTCATTTTTATTATGTCGTTGTGTTTGTCTCATCAAGACTTTTGAAATGATATGCATAACAACCCATGCTTACATTTAAGATTTTTCACCGACTCCTGACGGGCCGTCCCCCAGAGGAGGTGAAAAATCAGCCATATTCTAAAAAAGTAGTTTTTTATATACCCATAAACAATTTGCAAAGTTTCAATTGTGTAAGTGGAACCTGGAAAAAGATATTGGGTTGTTCCGGGACTTTTTGCCACCCCTGTATATATAAGTCAAATCCACTGACTCGCTGATCACGATTTCTCAAAAACTACTGAACGGACTGGAAAGAAATTTGATACGTAGGTTCCTCTAGGACCATAAGTGCTCACTAAGAAAGGTTTTCAAAAAATTCTAAATTTTATAGGGGGGTTTGGAGGGGGGGTCAAAGTTACTAAATCACGATTTATTTAAAACTACTCAACGGATTGGAATGCAATTTGGTATGTAGCTTCCTCTAGGGCCGTAGGTGCTGATAAGAAAGGGTTTCGAAAAATTTGAAATCTTAGTGGGGATTTGTGGGGTAAATGTTACTAAATCACGATTTTTCCAAAACCGTTGAACGGATTGGAATGGAATTTGGTATGTAGCTTCCTCTAGGGCGCTCGCTAAGAAAGGGTTTTTTAAAAAAAAATTGGGTGAGGTTTGGGAGGGTCAATGTTACTAAAAACCCCCATAAGAAATACATAGTGTAATATATTTACTGGTATAATATATTTTTTGTTACTATACATTTAACTTTGATTTGTCTATCCGTGCCAAGCCGGATCGGACCAGCTAGTCTACTTATATAAAGCTAGACGGTAACACTGATTCATTGACATTAATTATTTGGCACTTCCCGTAATCGGACCCCCCTCAACCTTATACTTGAATTAAAGCTCTCGACGAGAAACTTTTGGGAAAATTGCCAGAAGTTAACATTTTCTAATTTTGCAAGCACCTTTTGGTCGGGAAAGATTTTTTAGATTTTTTGAATTTTTTCATTTTTTCACTTTGAGCGTGTTTTGTAAGAAAACGGTAAAAGATAGCAAAAAATTTTAAATACAAAAGTTGTAGAAATTTAATTTCAGACTAACGATTTTTCATCAGATTTATGATCTAATCATCCATTTAGCCACTATTCATCCGAGAAGGGAAGCTCCGCCCAACGTTCTTAAAGCTAGCCGGTTTCACTGATTCACTGACATTAATTATTTAGGCACTTCCCGTAATCGGACCCCCCTCAACCTTTATACTTGAATTAAAGCTCTCGACGAGAAACTTTTGGGAAAATTGCCAGAATTTAACATTTTTTTATTTTGGAAGCACATTTTGGGCGGGAAAGATTTTTTTTCGATTTTTCAATTTCTTCATTTTTCTACTTTGATTGTGTTTTGTAAGAAAACGGTAAGAGATAGAAAAAAATGTTAAACACAAAAGTTTTAGAAAATTTCATTTCAAACTATTTCCCATCAAATTGAATATCCAATTATCCGTTCAGCCGCTATTCACCCAAGAAGGAGCTCCGGCACACAATCCTTCAAATTTCCCATGTTAATCTTATGAAGATAATTTTTAATGAGTTTGAGTCAGCTGCCAAATAAAACAGCTGATTTGTGCTAGGTCATCTATGTACAAACGAGCCAAAGATTAACGAGATGCTTTATCGAATTTTCCAACTGAAAGCGAAGCGAAGCAGCCATCTGAGGCCGAAGGCAGAGGCGGGGTTGGGACGCGAAGCGTCCAGGGGCAGAGCCCCTAGTATATATATAAAAGTCAAATCCACTGACTCACTGATCACGATTTCTCAAAAACTACTGAACGGACTGGAACGAAATTTGATACGTAGCTTCCTCTAAGACCATAAGTGCTCACTAAGAAAGGTTTTCAAAAAATTCTAAATTTTATAGGGGGGTTTGGAGGGGGGGTCAAAGTTACTAAATCACGATTTATTTAAAACTACTCAACGGATTGGAATGCAATTTGGTATGTAGCTTCCTCTAGGGCCGTAGGTGCTGATAAGAAAGGGTTTCGAAAAATTTGAAATCTTAGTGGGGATTTGTGGGGTAAATGTTACTAAATCACGATTTTTCCAAAACCATTGAACGGATTGGAATGAAATTTGGTATGTAGCTTCCTCTAGGGCCATAGGCGCTCGCAAAGAAAGGGTTTTAAAAAAATTGGAAATTTTAGGGGGGATTTGAGGGGATCAAAGTTATTAAATCACGATTTCTTCAAAACTACAAAACGGATTGGAATGAAATTTGGTATGTAGCTTCCTCTAGGGCCATAGGCGCTCAATAAGAAAGGGTTTTAAAAAAAATCGAAATTTTATTGGTTTTGGGGGATCAAAGTTATTAAATCACGATTTCTTCAAAACTACAGAACGGATTGGAATGAAATTTGGTATGTAGCTTCCTCTAGGGCCATAGGTGCTCACTAAGAAAGGGTATGAAAAATTTCGAAATTTTAGGAGGTTTTTGGGGGGATCAAAGTTACTAAAATCATAATTTCAGATCTTTTATTATTATGACAATAGTGCTTTTATTGTTTAAGATCTATATATGTAAAAGCCAAATACCACTCACTGACTGATCACTTAAAAAGAATACAATTACGTTCAAAAGACTGAAAATACCAACCACCACGGGCAATGCCGTACGGGTCAGCTAGTAGAGTATAAATCCAAAAAGGCGGAGATGCAAGTCTAAGTATCAAAATCTACTTTCTAACCTCAGTTTGAGACAAAATATAATAAAGTTTTCTGTTAAATTCACTGTTCCGTACTAGATTTTATAATTGTTCCGTTTTCAACAGTGTTTAAACTAAATAGACCGATCCGCGCACTAGGCCTATACAGACAGAGAATTTCATTCATGCGGAGAACAGAAGAAAAAGCATGAAACGCAATCTGTTTCCCACATCCTGTGATCACCTTCCTCAACGAGTCCTTAGATAATGCTGCACTTAGACGGCCGACTTCCTTGTTCTTGATTGTTTATGTTATTGGCTTTAAGCGGATCACTGACCCGGCGAAGAAAGTGAATTGCCTTTATGTAAGGTTCAACGAGGGTGAAGTGAAATTTATCAGTTGCAATCGGCGAATCCGATACGAACGGCTTGTTATTCAGCCGCACTACATAGGCCTACAAGTTGCCGTAGCTTCGGGACTTTAATGATGAAGGCTTTAATGTTTTTAATATTTAATGTCCAAGGTTCGGTTGGTGGTTTAAAAAAATATTATCTCGCGACACGAACGTTCAAATTTAGAGTTTTATTCCTCAAGTGCTGAAACCCTGAAAGAAGCAAACAATTTTGCAGTTGCATTGCAAAAATCCGCGCCCAACTAAAATAATTCGACCACGCAGCTGAACCGCGTTCGCACTCCATTCCACATATTGTGAGTATCTTCAACACACAAAGCATTGCATGCTTCGCACGCCAACCCCACGGCAGGATCCACCACATGGCTTTGAACCGGGTACTTTTATGGCATTTCAGGTTTTGATCGATTTTGGGGGAACCAAGCGAGCTAGAAGGACGTGTAA
>JAGFPH010004657.1:25674-56147 GCA_018207615.1 Philaenus spumarius | reverse complement strand
GTTTTGATCGATTTTGGGGGAACCAAGCGAGCTAGAAGGACGTGTAAAAAAACAAAATGTGCAGAATAACATCCTATATTTATATTTGTAGAAAAACATTCTACAAAACATTTATTCTCGTAGGAATAATCTAAAAAAATAGCTACTTCCTGACAAAAAACATGCTTCCAGTTGTTGGTTTTTTGGCTAACGAACTCGACCGACGTAGACAACCAACATGTGCACCAAATTTGAACCAAATCGGACTTAAAATGCGGCCGCTATGGTGCGAACACATATATACATGTATGATTTTTATTGACACCTCAATACGTGTTCTAGGGACCATGATCGGTGCTCATTTGCTACTCCAGACCTTGGGTCTTACCATAAGGGCCACTGCATAGCTCATTTTTCCTATGGAAATTAGCTAATAAACAGTACCAGGAACTGGCACATACTTTCTCACAAACATACTTAAATGATTAAACAGATTCACTGTGACTTTAAAATTGCAGGTGGGGTAGGAGAGGTGATGCTATAATAGTAGGAGATTAACTAATAAATATTATTACTATTATCTAGAGAGAAAACAATTCGATCGATTTCGAACGAATGTGCACAAAACACGTCTATTAGGCCTGCATGGATGCACGACAAAAGGTTTTGAAAAGTTTTGAAAAACAACCCCCTTTTTGGCAAAATAAACAAAAAATTAGTTATTATTATTATTATTATTAGGTAGCTAAACAAGAATTTTTAGAAATATACGGCATACTTTCTCACAAACATATTTAAATTATTAAACAGATTCACTGTGATTCATAATTGTATTAAAGTAGGATGGGGGGGGGGGGGGATTAAAGTAGGAGGGTAACTAATAATAATAATTATTATTATTATTATTAAAACTATTCGATCGATTTCGAACAAATTTGCACCATACATGTCAATTAGGCCTGTATAGATTTTTGTTTAAAACAACCACCTTTTTGGCCAAAAACCCCCAAAAAATCAGTTATTATTATTATTACCCAAACGAGAATTTTCAGAAAGATGCGGTTTTTTCCATATGGTAGGGTACATTAAGGGCTACAAATAGGCCAAATTTTATCAAAATCGTTAGAGCCGTTTTTGAGAAATTCAGATTTTTCTCGTTTTTTGGCCATTTTTAGCGGGTAAAACCCCTTAAAAATTTTTAAAAATGGGAAAAAACGCCTTTAGATATTCCAGAACTACACCTGCATACCGAATTTCATCAAAATCGGACCGTCGGCACGGTCTCCAGCTCTGTACACATCCTAACAGACACACGGACAGACGTCACCAAAACAGGGTCACTTTTTTGGGTTCAGGGAGCACCAAAACGGATAATTCCACTGAAAATTCGAATTCGTAAATTTGGAAGAAAACAATAGGTCTGCTTTCTCCACTACTTATAGGGGGGAGAAAGTAAAAGAATGGAAAGTTTTTCAGAAATCGTTCGAATGTTTCGTGTAAATAATACAATTTCTGTACTTTGTGCCGCAACAAATTTTGTTGAATTTCTATGGTTCTAGTGAATTTAACTATGCATAGTTGTGTATACATACAACCGGCTTTTGTCCTGGCTGACGTAAAATCAACGCGGAGCAAAAACTACTTACAAAAAGATACAAATTCGAAAATTTAAAGATTTATGCTTACGGGGTCGTAGAAGCACGATAAGAAAGAAATTTGCAAGATTTGTATTTTAAAGTGTAAAAATAGTGACAGTTCAGGATGCAAACATATAAAACAGCCGATCTGCATCAAAATCTTTGTACAACATGTTTGTTTACATTCATCACCATAACAACCAACTTGGCAAATATAGAATCAGTTGATTATTCTTCACAACCATCAGCTTTTACAGATTAGATCAACAAAATAAAAGCAAACACAAACAAAATGTCTACGAAAAAGCTTACCGGATTTTAGTGCAAACATCTATTGTTGCGTATTATAAATAAAACAGCTGATTTGGATAAAAACTCGACACGGCTTTAGGTTAGACCTATATTGAATCGAAACATGTTTCTCGAAAGTATTTACATTTATTACTATAACAACCAACTTGGCGAATTTATAATCGGGTAAACATTATTCTTCATAACCAACAGTTATTTTAGGTTAGGTAAAAACAAACACGAATACAAAAATCAACGGAAAAATACCACTGTATTGTAATTTGAACATCTGGTGTTATAGGCTATATTATACTGTTTCCTTTAGTTGGAATAGGTAATCAAAATTTGATTGGAATGTTTACTATTGATCCCCCCCCGAAAAGTTTTTCTGGCTACGGCCTTGGTCGAAACCCTAAAACATATCGCATATATTATTTCTCAAGACTATTTTTTTGTCGGTACGCCATAACTTCCTTAATACATCATCAAATTACATGAATGAGGCATCATTTTAAAGCTTTCCTTAACCACTACACGGGAAAAATAGACAAACAGCTTAAAATTCATGTTTTAATAACAAAAATTGATTTAAAAAACTTTTATATTATACTCTGTATGTTCCTAATGAAAGGCACCATCTACTAACCATCTGTTTAACTAGCATGACAGCTGTTAGTTAGATTGTTTACACTGTAAGATTGTATAGGGAAACTGTTATTTATAAACCAATGTAAATAAATAAACTTAATTAACTGAATTAAATCAACGTGTTAAATCAGGTAAATGTAGGCCTACTCCGAACTTGCGAAATATTCGCACGGGTCAGCTAGTAAACCTAATTTTGGAATTCGCTCGACCACAGATAACAGAACTATTATAGTTCTGTTATCTGTGGCTCAACTCACGCCCGCGGTTCAGCTGCGTGGATGGAAATATTTCTTACAGAAATCACAAGAAGGGTGCTTCTCAACCTTTTACAATCAAATCATGTTTACAAATCCTTACTTTACTTATTGTAGGCGTAAGTACTTCAGCCTTTAAAGCCTACTACAAAGTTATCGAACTTAATTAGTAAATTACAAATCTCGGGGTGCGATTAGAAAAGTTATTACCGCAATCAAATGCACTTACAGTTATCTGCCCGGACTAAAAAATCTGGAATGCAAAGAAAAAACGTTCGTCCGAGCACGTCCGCAGAGACAATTGTTGCTAAATCACGTCTCCCGAGATTAAGCAAGAACGAAACAATAGACCGGCATTGAAATAAAATACCGCGAGATGTTAACTGTATATCCAAATATACTGTACAAATAGACAAACCTTTCTTCTTTTAGAGTAGGCCTACCTATGCAAATAACACTGACTTTTCTGAAATCTTGTACGGTGTCAACCAAGTATGTAATCCTAGGTTCTTCTGAGCACTGACGCCCATACCTATGGGTAGAGGGATGACACTGCCCCACTAGCTTCCGGGGAAAGGTAAATATATATATTATTAATTATATTTTTCTTTAAAGAGATTAGCACTAAAATATGTTTTAAATATTATATGCCGTTTGATTTTACATACACTTATTTTATTTTTTACAAGAGTTCAAGCATGAGCTGAAACGAACTGTGTATTGAAAATACCCCCAAAACAGGGTTTGGCATGCGAAGCACGCAATGCATTTTATATTGAAAATACTCCCAATACGTCGGTTGGCGTACGATTCACTGTAAGTTATTAACTTTCGTCACTTCTGCATCACTGAACAGACCCTTTGATAATTTATAGCCTCGGCGCTGTAGAGACTAATTTACCCTCGGCGCTGTGGAGACGGCGCCTATTCCGTGCACGCAGCCGAATATTCAGACTTGCTCATTTCTCCAATCTTCTTCTTTTATCAAGGCCTTAAAAATGAGGTGTCACTCAATAGGCACCTAATTAAAATTTTCGACTTACCCCCAAAATACCCCATTTTTGGGGGGAGAGGTTGAAATTTACGATACACCAAAAAAACTCCATTTTTGTTCATGTTAACAACCTCCAAAGCAAATCTGTCTATTTCTATTAATAAAAAAAATAAAAGGGGGGGGCTTTTAAGACAACTGGTATATTTTCACGGATAAGGAAAATAACTCTTAACGTTTTCAATATGATCGTATTAGCGGTGCTTGGCGTGTTCTCTGGCTTTACACTTTGTAGGTTAGTATCGCAATTATATGTGCAATTAAATAAAAACGACGTTTGTGAGAGTGCGGGGCAATTTGACAGACCGCTGGACGGAATAATTGATCTGTTTGAAATACCTTAAGAAACGAAAACTGCGAACGATAGGCTTCGCTGATATTATCAACAATTTAAAGTAGAAAATTCACAAGCCTATACCTATATGTGAATAAAAAACATAATATTTCAAAAATATTAAACAAAACAAACACCGCGCGCCAACCCCACGGTAAAATTCTCCACATGGCTTTGAACCGGATACTTTTATGGTATTTTACGTTTTGATCGATTTTGGGGGAACCAAGCGAGCTATAAGGTCTCGTAAAAAAACAAAATGTGCAGAATAACATCCTACATTTATACGTGTAGAAAAACTCTAAAAAACATTTATTCCGTAGAAAAAATCTAAAAAGTAGTTACTTCCGGTCAAAAAACGTGCTACCGATTGTTGGAATTTTTGGCTAACGAACTCGTCTGAGCGACGCGACGTAGGCAACCGACATGTGTACCGAATTTGAACCAAATCGGACTTAAAATGCGGCCGCTAGAGTGCGAACACATATATATACACATATATTTGCATATGTAGGCCTATTTCAATTATTTTTCAATATTTGTAAATTTAGTCGGAAAAAATTCTTAGGTTAGGGGTTAGGCCTAGAATGATAAACTAACACATGTATTTTACATTTATTACCATTCTCGTAAAAAAACAAAATGTGCAGAATAACATCCTACATTTATACGTGTAGAAAAACTCTAAAAAACATTTATTCCGTAGAAAAAATCTAAAAAGTAGTTACTTCCGGTCAAAAAACGTGCTACCGATTGTTGGAATTTTTGGCTAACGAACTCGTCTGAGCGACGCGACGTAGGCAACCGACATGTGTACCGAATTTGAACCAAATCGGACTTAAAATGCGGCCGCTAGAGTGCGAACACATATATATACACATATATTTGCATATGTAGGCCTATTTCAATTATTTTTCAATATTTGTAAATTTAGTCGGAAAAAATTCTTAGGTTAGGGGTTAGGCCTAGAATGATAAACTAACACATGTATTTTACATTTATTACCATAGCAATCAACTGAATAAAATAACAGGCAATACAGCTGTTTGCTCCAATATTTCCATTAACAGCTGATTCCAAAATTTGAAGCAATTATTGTTGTATTTCTAGCCTTTAGGTTAGTGTTTTAAAGTGTAGACCTGAGCCATGCTGGTTCTTTTAAATAACTGATGATATCAAATATAAGAAATAATTTGATTTGAACATTTATGATTATTTACCATCTTAGTTTTGAGGTTATTATTAATCCTACACCTTTATTATAAATAAAACATAACATATGCCTTTAGAAGGTGCCATCGGGGGTTGGCGTGCGGAGCCTAATAAACGAATTTAGATAAAATTATAGGTTAAATAATTGAGCTGTACCTACTCAATAAATCAAATGGATTAGCCTAGAGGGATATGAGTTTTACAGAGAAGTTCTATTTTTTGTACAGGTAAAGAGGATAAAGAAGGAATATATTGTAATAATCACGTTCGTCATATTAGAAATGTGTTTTCCTAGTAAATTTGCTTGTTTTACTAAATTAATATTTCGTTTGCATACATACTGTAATTAAAACAATTGCAGAACAATAGAATATTTTCCATTGTTAGTTAATGAAACCAACATTCCTGTTAAATACGGTAGGCCTACTAACTTAAAATCACACATTTTTATATGGTTATAAAATCTATAGCTAACAATTGATTACATTTATGTCTACTGGTTTTCTTGGTTATTGTTGATGTTGAGGAAAGTGCCAATACATATCTTAGTTTTTTGATACTTTGCTGGTTTTTAAATTGGACCAAATAACTACATTTTTACCTTTTGACATTTTTAACAACAAATGCATAGGCTTAATAACTGTATTATTATTTCAATTTCCTACCTTGTTAACGTAAACTGCCTACACGTCTATTTATTGTCCAACAACTTATCCGTCAAGTAAAACAAACAGACCGAACGTTATTTACAAAATGATTTTACTTCACTGATGCAGCGGCATTGTTGTACAATTCCTGGAATCGCTGTAAACATGCTCAGAGAAGCAGGACTACATTCCCACGATGCATCAGTAAGTAAACAAACACTACTTATCTACTATGAATTCAATAAAAGTAGTAAACTATTTGTTAACATACGATCAAGTGACCAGTGGGAGTCAAGGATTCAATTTGTGGTCCGCGCTAATCGCAACATAACCTACAATTGACATTTTACACAAAGTTAAGGGTATAATTCAAAGTAAACTTACTTGATATTTGTTGTCACTGTTCCTTTATTAAAATCCAAATATCGCACCACATAAAAGCAATGTCGTTTATAACCGTTTCAACAAAATAAAACTTGTAAATACAGAAAACACTTCACTTTTGTAAAACTAGGCCTACACTAAACGAAAGTTGTCCAACTGTAAAATACTTCAAAACTTCACACAAGTTTGTCAAACTACGCGATCTAAATAAAAACAGTACGATCATCAACTGATTTTCGAACCGATTCAACACAAACGAAACTGTACACTACACGGTAAAATTCATAAACAATAGTTTCTGAACTGAAAGCAAAGGCGGACGCAAAACCTGTGCAGAGCCGAGGAACAACACACGAGATCTGTTTGGTTTGTTAGTGTTAGTACAGCTGTAACAGAATGCGCCACCAGTAGATCAACACATGGTTGCCACATTTTGCTCTGTTATGGAAGGTGTTTGGCGTTCATTCATATTCTGTACTCGTTTCATCTTAGCGGATTAGGGGTTCTAATGAATGTTGTTTGTCTGCTTTATTTACATCCATATTATTCTAGTAACCTGAGTAAGGTTTATTTACTAATTCATATATTAAAAACTAGGGGAAACCCCTGCGTGCTCCGCACGCCAACCCCTGTTGGAACCCTATACACAAGAGACCTTGATACACATAATCATGTCATGTTTTCTTTATAATAAAAGTGTAGGATTAATAATAACGCCAAAGCTAAGACGGTAAATAATGTTAAATATCAAAATCAAATTATTTCATATATTTTATAACAGCAGTTTTAATAAAGGTTAAAAGAACCATTAAGGCTCTGGTTTACACTTTAATAAGAAACCTAACCTAAACGTTAGAAATACAAAGTTTGAAATTAGAATGGAAATATTACAGCAAACAGCTGTTATCTGTTATTTTATTCAATTGGTTGCTATTGTAATAAATGTAAATACATGTGTTGGTTCATCAGTCTAGGCCTAACCTAAGACTTTTTACAAATATTAAAATAAAAAAAGTTTTTATCGAAAAGAATTATAGCCGATGTTACTCAGGGATAGTGTTGCTTTTTATTAGTAAAACTATTTTTTTCAATCGGTTCAGTAATTGCAGAGATTACCACCTACATACAAACCAACAAATTTTACCTCTTTAACCTCTTTATAATATTAGTATGGAAGTGTAAGGTTTTTAAACCAACTCAGTAATTAAAACCTTAAAACCTCTAGAGTAATTAAACTCTAGTAATTAAAACCTTAAGACAATAAAACCTCTAAAGTCACAAAACATATTAAATATGTTTGTCATCAAACTAAGTGACTAAAATTCCAAATTAAAATTTCTTCAAAAAATCCTGGCACAACTGGGGGGCAGGTGCCCCCTGCCCCAGGCTAAAACCGCCACTGTCCTTACGGTTACACAACTTTAAATATTATAATGCTAAAATCGACTCGTCTTAGCCACACAGTACACTATTTACCTTTGAAACTCATTAATTAGCGAATTTCCATAGGATACATTAGCTATTGCAGTGGCCCTTATGGTAAGAGCCAAGGTTGGGAGTAGGGAATGAGCACCGATCATAATCCCCAAAACACGTTTTGGGGTAAAAATTATATACATATATATATATATATGTGTGTGTGTGTGTGTGTGTTCGCACTCTAGCGGCCGCATTTTAAGTCCACATTTGGTTCAAATTTGGTACACATGTTGGTTGTCTACGTCGCTCGGACGAGTTCGTTAGCCAAAAAATCCAACAATCGGAAGCACGTTTTTTGACCGGAAGTAACTATTTTTTGAGATTTTCCTACGAGAATGAATTTGTTTTTGAGTTTTTTCTATAAATATAAATGTATGATGTTATTCTGCACATTTTGTTTTTTACGCGACCTTATAGCTCGCTTGGTTTCCCCAAAATCGATCGAAACGTAAAATACCATAGAAGTACCCGGTTCAAAGCCATGTGGTGGATACTACCGCGGGGTTGGGGTGCGAAGCAAGCAATGCATTGTGTATTGAAGATACTCCCAATACGGGGGTTGGCGTGCGAAGCACGCAATGCTTTGTGTATTGAAGATACTCCCAATATGCGAACCAATTTGCAGCTATTCAGCACCGTCGTGAACAGACCTATTTCCCAAATTATTGGTTGAAACCCTAAAACATAGGCCTATGAACTATTTTGGAAATTTGCTCAACTCACGTCAGCGGTTCAGCTGCGTGGTCGAACTATTCTTCTTATACTATATGTCTAATATTAACTAACCCCTTCCTTCTAATGCAATTTTAGTTGGCCATCTGTGTTTTTATCAACCAATGAACTAATTTCACTTCTTTGTACATCTAGGTTGGAATCGAGTACGTTCAGAATATACACGTCCATTGTCCAACCTAACCTACAATCAGCAATATGTATTCTACTGCCATTAGAATTAATTATTCCGGTACAAAGTATGGCAGCGACAGACTGCTAGTTAGGTTGGCCAAAGATACGACACACATTCTCCGGACGGATTCTAATTACGATTATTCGCTGACTCGCTGGAAATATAACGGGATCTACAAAACGTGTTTTACACTTTTACGGTCGCCGGCGCTGCCAGTGCCACCTACCGGCTGACCTGGACAACTGTCCCATCTCCCACTGCTCATGCGCGGAGTGATTCTTGGGAACCGGGAACTGGTTTTGCCTTTCTCGTCTTCTTGTGCTTGTACTAGCTGATTGAAAAGAGTTTTTTTTTGTCTTCATTGACTATTCTAATTAAATAGTTTCCTGTGAATCAACCGCCGGTAGAAAAACTTGGCTAATGACTTAATATATCAGAAGTGTAAAAAGTTGATAAGCCATTGTGCTGCAATCTGTTTTGAATATTCAAATCATTAAAAAAAAGCATTAAAAATGCAGGTTTTTTATTCAACTTGTATGGACATAATAGTTGGCAACATGTTTGTTCATCTAAAAATGATAATGTATCGTTAACAAACAGATATTACTTTCCTTACCCTATACTAGGTAAGGTAAGTATTGTGATCGACCCAAAAATTCGATTTCGAGTTTTCATAATATCTTTACGTTTCATGGCCCCCTGAGTCCAAAAAATGCATTTTTGGCGATTGGTCTGTTTGTGTGTCTGTGTGTGTGTATGTGTGTGTGTGTGTCCGGAGTGCACAGGGCAAACGGCTGGACGGATCGAACTGAAATTTACAGGATATCTTCAAACACGTAAACAATTAAACCCATGTAAATTTGAAGCAAATCGGAGGTGGTGTCTTACCGTGGGACCAGTTTTTAGCACATTTTTGGTATTTACTCCAAAACCCCTCTAACGATTTTGATTAAACTTTGCTAACATACTCTACTCAGACCCCCTTAACACGCTATGTACGCTATATACCCTTAAAAATTCGTTGAAAAAAGTTATTACAAAAACGCAAGTTATTTTGTTTGTATCTCCGAAATGGCTGGTCTTATCGACTTGAAAATGGTCTCATTCGATTCAGCGTCCAAAAGAATGTCAAAAAAGATACCCCACTCAACTTTTTCCATTTTTTCAAAAATTGACCCCAAAAACGCCCTTTTTGGGGGCAAAAATGACTTTTTTTAAACTATCCGTGTTTGGTATCGACCTTGACATTTTTGGGGGTGAGAAATCGATTGAGACCAAAATCAGGTCCGTGGGATTAACCGTTTTGAAGTTAGTACCGCTTTCTTCGAAACGGATACTCCTATTAACTCGAAAATGGTATCATCAATCTCTCGCTCGAAAAATTTGGTAATTGATACAGCATCTATTTTGGTAAGGAAAGTTGTGTGATGTGCACACCAGATGTTTTTTGAATGAGTAGCCTATGCATTCCTCTTTTTAAAAATAATTTAGACCCATTTTCCGAGATGTAGCCTACCTAGTCTCAAATCGAATCATTTCCATGCCTAGAATCTCAATTTTGTTACAAAATTTCTTAATAAATAAGAGCGGCTAATTTCAAATAAAGTAAATCTTCGCAGTCGGAAATGTTAAACTCGAAAAACAAACAGCAGTAAACCGGTTTAGGCCTACTTTTAAAATTTCATTGTTATTAAGAATTAAAAAAATGTATCCAAAGGGTTTAGGTGCAGCTGAATCTTTAGTATAATAATAAAAACTTAATTGACCAATCAATCTATACTAATATTATAAAGAGGTGAAATTTGTTCGTTTGTATGTAGGGGGTAATCTCTGGAACTACTGAACCGATTGAAAAAATATTTTTACTAATAAAAACTACATTATCCCTGAGTAACGTAGGCTATAATCAATTTTAATAAAAACTATTTTTATTTCAATATTTGTAAATTTTATCGTAAAAAAAATCTTAGGTTAGGCCTAGACTGATGGATCAACGCATATTTTTTTAATGCATTTACATTCATCGCCGTAGCAACCAATTGAATAAAATAACAGATAAAACAGCTGTTTGCTCCAATATTTCCATTTACAGCGGATTTCAAACTTTAAACAATTATTTGTATTTCTAACCCTGTTATTGGGGGTATTTTTAATACACATTGCATTGCGTGCTTCGCACGCCAACCCCCGTATCGGGGGTATTTTCAATTCACAGTGCATTGCGTGCCTCGCACGCCAACCCCCGTATGGGAGTATTTTCAATTCACAGTGCATTGCGTGCTTCGCACGCCAACCTCCGTATTTGGAGTATTTTCAATACACGGTGCATTGCATGCTTCGCACGCCAACCCCCGTATGTAACCCCGACTGTGACTTCATAATTGTATGAAAGTAGGAGAGGGGATAAAGCAGGAGCGTAAGTAAATATTATTATTATTAGCTAAAGAGGAAACTATCCGATCGATTTCGAACAAATTTGCACCAAACACGTCAATTAGGCCTGTGTGGATGCACGAAAAAAGGTTTTGACAAATTTTGAAAAATAGGCCCCTTTTCGGCTAAAAACCAGATATTGTTATTAGCTAAACGAGAATGTTTTGAAAGATGCGTTTTTTTGCATAAGGTAGGGTGCATTAAGGGCTACAAATAAGAAAACTTTTATCAAAATCGTTAGAGCCATTTTTTATAAAAAATAATAACTGATTTTTTGGGGTTGTTTTGGCCAAAAAGGGGGTTATTTGTCAAAACCTTTTTTCGTGCATCTATACTGGCCTAATTGACATGTTTGGTGCAAATTTGTTCGAAATCGATAGTATGGTTTTCTCTCTAGCTTTGTATACATACAGACATTTTGTAAATCCTATTTTTCTTTAATTATTTTTTGCTTGTATAGGTTAAACTGCTAGTACTTCTAGATTTCATGCCAATGGCCCGTCACTCACGAGGCTTTTTCATACAACCTATACGGACACAGTGTTCAGTATTTACATATATTCAGAATTCGAAATTATTAAGTTCCTTTCGCTCACCGTACTGCGAATAGCGGTTGCGCATCAGAAATATGATTGTTAGGCCGTCTAGCCCGCTTGGATGAGCGGCGACCAGTCTCTTGAAATGTGGTCTGGCCTGAGGCCGTTTTGGGTCCACTTTGCAATATTTGAATAGCCTGGGATGACCCCGAGAGTGGTGTAAAGGATTTGCATAATTAAATTACAGTCGTTTTTGTAATCTGTAAATTGTAAGTGTTGTCTGAAGGCCTAAACATACTGAACTGGGTTTATCTACGTCTAGTAGGCCTACAAGAGGTTTTGTCCTGAGTGACGTAGAATCTACGTGGACCAAAAACAACTTCAATACTGTACAAATACAAAAATTTAAAGCAATTATTTAGCAAATTTGTAATTTAAAGCGTGAAAATACGGATAAAACAGCTGTTCTGATCAAAAGCTTAACAATACATGTCAGTTTACATTCACTATCGTAGCAACAAATTTAAAATGAGTTTATTATTCACAACAAACACCTTTTACTTTCTCACTATACTACAGTATAGAGAAAGTATAGTGATCGCAAAAAAATAATTCGACCACGCAGCTGGACCGCTGACGTGATTACCGCAAATTTCCAAAATTGAGTTTATATGCCTATGTTTTAGGGTTTCAACCAACAATTTGGGAAACAGGTCTACTCACAAAGGCGTTGATCAGCTGTCTGGTGTACGCATTAGTAGAATTTGTTTGCGCCTAGTGGCCTCGCGAGTTTACACCACTTGGCTTCGAACCGGGTACTTCTATGGTATTTTACGTTTTGGACGATTTTGGATGATTTTTCGCTATAAGGTCGCGTAAAACAACAAAATGTGCAGAATAACATCCTACATGTATATTTTTAGAAAAAACTCTAAAAAGAATTTCATTATCGTAGTAAAAATCTCAAAAAATAGTTACTTCCGGTCAAAAAACGTACTTCCGGTTGTTGGATATTTTTGGCTAACGAACTCGTCCGAGCGACGTAGACAACCAACATGTGTACCAAATTTGAACCAAATCGGACTTAAAATGCGGCCGCTAGAGTGCGAACACATATATGAATTTTAATGACACCCCAAAACGTGTTCTGGGGACCATGACCACGGAAATTCGCTAATAAATGGTACCAGGAACTGGCACATACTTTCTCACAAACATACTTAAATTATTAAACAGATTCACTGTGACTTCACAATTGCAGGTGGGGTAGGAGAGGTGATATTAAAGTAGGATATTAACTAATAAATATTATTATTAGTTAGAGAGAAAACTATTCGATCGATTTCGAACAAATGTGCACAAAACACGTCTATTAGGCCTGTATAGATGCACGACAAAAGTTTTGAAAAACAACCCCATTTTTAGAAAAAAAAACACCCACCCAAAATCAGTTATTATTATTATTACTAGCTAAACAAGAATTTTTAGAAAGATACGGTTGTCTGCATATGGTAGGGGCTACATATTAAGGGCTACAAATAAGCCAAATTTGATCAAAATCGTTAAAGCCGTTTTTTTTATAAAAAAATAATACCTGATTTTTGGGGGGTTTTTTGGCCCTTTTTCGAGCACCTATATAGGCCTAATTGACATGTTTGGTGCAAATTTGTTCGAAATCGATTGAATAGTTGTCTCTCTAGCTTTGCATACATACAGACATTTTCTAAAAACCACTTTTTTGGACTCAAGGGGTCCCAAAACAGATATTTCCACAAAAATCTCAACATCGATTTTTTTTGCGATCACTATACTTTCTCTATAGGCCTACTATAGTATAGCGAGAAAGTAATAGGCAAACAAAAAGAAAGAAATAGCCGCTTTGGGACCCTCTGAGTCCAAAAAAGTGGTTTTTACAAAATGTCTGTCTGTATACAACGCTAGAGAGAAAACTATTCTACCAATTTCGAACAAATTTGCACCAAACATTTCAATTAGGCCTGTATAGATACACCAAAAAAGGTTTTGAAAAATAACCCCCTTTTTGGCCAAAACACCCTCATAAAATCAGTTTTATTATTTCTGCATACATGGAAATTGTTACTATTTCCAAAATGGGAAATTTTGGGGGCAGCTCAAAAATTTTTAAACGGAAACCTCTGCCTTGTGACCCTTCATTTTAAAAGCATTGGTACAAGAATGTAAATGACGAACATTAGAGGTCTCTATCTTATTCCTATCTAAAGTTATTTACGGTTATTGGCCGGTGAAGAGCCAAATCCAAGGAATGTTTATTTGGTATTAGGGTGCACTTTTTTATGTACTTTGCCCCCGTTTCAAAAATCTATATAAAAGCAAAATAAAACTCACTCACCTTCACTCATCACGATTTCTGAAAAACTACCGAACGGATTGAAATGAAATTTGGTATGTAGCTTCCCCTAGGGTCATAGGTGCTCACTAAGAAAGGGTATGAAAAATTTCGAAATTTTAGGAGGGGTTTGGGGGGGGATCAAAGTTATTAAAATCATAATTTCAGATCTTTTATTATTATGACAATAGTGCTTTTATTATTTAAGATCTATATTTATAAAAGCCAAATACCAATAACTGACTGAACACTTAAAAAGAATACAATTACGTTAAAAAGACCGTACGGGTCAGCTAGTACTATTATATAAAAATCTAATGGTTTCTGTGTGTGTGTGTTACTCAATCACGTAAAAACTACTGGATGGATTTGAATGTAATTTGGCACACATATAGATCATGACCTGGAATGAGACATAGGCTAGAATTCATTTAGATTGAAGGGTTGAAACAACCCCTGAAACAATAAATATTTATTAATATACTTCCATTAAAACTAGAGAGCTGGACATTTGTACATTTATTTCTTACAAGATTTATATAAAAAGTAAACAATATTTGTATTTTTTAGTGTACTGCTAGTGGGTGAAAATGTAACAACCCCTAAAACAATACAAATTAATTATATACTTCCCATTAAGCTAGAGAGCTGGAAATTGGTACATTTATTTTTTACAATGCATATATACTATGTAAATCATATTTGCATTTTATAGCGTGCTGCTAAGGGGTGAAAATGTAATAACAACCCGTAAAACAATAAACATTTATTACTATGAGGCGGATGTTTGGACCGAGTGCGAAGCCAAGGGTACCTGCTAGTTTTAAATATTGGGGTCATCTCAAAATTTGTATAAGTAAACCCCTGTCATGTGACCATTCAATTTAAAGGAATTAAAAAAAGAACACTAACAGTGCAAATTACAACGGTCAAAAGATATTTTACTTTTGGGAAAACCGAAAGGGTGGTTTCATTCCACAAGTGGACTTTTACCAGCCTGAGCTATAGTTACCCAAATCTTTTCGGTAGTTGAGTATTTTTCAGTCTTTTATTAGTCTCTTGCCAGTTTTGTCCTGGGAATCATCTTTCTTCTACTTTATCATGGAGTAGGATTTGAGCTGCCCCCAATATTTCCAATTTTTGAAACGGAGGCAAAGTTTCCTCATACTTAGAAAAATACATAATAATACCTAATATACATTAATTGGATTTGGCTCTTCACCGTCCAATAACCGTAAATAACTTTAGGTAGGAATAAGATAGGGACCTCTAGTTTTCGTCATTTACGTTTTTTTCCAATTACTCTCTCAAATGTTACAGGGGTGTCTCCAGACTTTTAGTTCGCCCTGTATATATATATATATATATATTATATTCAAACACTTTAGATTGAGCCATCTTAAGTAATAATACTATATGACACATACTGTTTTGAATTGGAACAGTGTAGCAGTCTACTGCTGCTATCACTTTGAAATTACCCTATACAAGATTGAACCTATCATGGAAAATACTTTTTTTAGCACATTAATATAATACACACCTATTTAAATAATTCGACCACGCAGCTGAACTGCTGACGTGAGTTGAGAAAATTTCCAAAATTAAGTTTATAGGCCTATGTTTTAGGGCTTCAACCAAAAATATGGGAAATAGGTCTATTCAAGACGGTGCTGAATAGCTGCAAAATGGTTGGGAGTATCTTCAATACACAAAGCATTGTATGCTTCGAATGCCATTCCGAATATTTGGAGTATCATTAATACACAATGCATTGCGTGCTTCGCACGCCAACCCCACGGTAGAATCCACCACTTGGCTTTGAACTGGGTACTTCTATGGTATTTTACGTTTTGATCGATTTTGGGGGAACCAAGCCCGCTGTAAGGTCGTGTAAAAAAACAAAATGTGCAGAATAACATCCTACATTTATATTTGTAGGAAAAACTCAAAAACAAATTCATTGTCGCAGGAAAAATCTCAAAAAATAGTTACTTCCGGTGAAAAAATGTGCTTCCGACTGTTGGATTTTTTTGGCTAACGAACTCGTTCGAGCGACGTAGACAACTAAAATGTAAACCAAATCGGACTTAAAATGCGGCCGCTAGAGTGCGAACACATATATACATATGATTTTTAATGACACTCCAATACGTGTTCTGGGGACCATGATCGGTGCTCATTTGCTACTCCCGACCTTGGGTCTTACCATAAGGGCCACTGCAATAGCTCATTTTTCCTATGGAAATTCGCTAAAAATGCATCACCAGTGGAGAATATCTTATGAGCAGAACAGAAGTAATAATAGTTTTTCTTCGCACTTGGAGCACAATGAGAATTCGTACGCCAGAGCATCGATTACACACCGAATCAACAAAACGTATTACCTACGTTAAGATCAGTGTCTATTCAAAAAAGCCGTACGCGCATCCTGTCCAGCACAGCTTACATTGTCTCCTGTATTCGTTTCTGCTCCTCTCTTTTACTCGTTCCGGACGAGCCGAGCTGAGCCGGTCAGTAGAACACAGCTAAAAAATTTATAATTGGTTGATTAAGTGCCCAAAATTACAAACGGTAGCAGCTGCAGGACTGGATCAATGGGCGACCATATGATATTTTCTAGGGGGGGCTAGACCGGGGTATGGGGCTTAACACGTTCACTGCTAAGGACGCACATGTGAGCTAGACACTGAACACTATGAGAAGCGGCCGACGCACAGTGCATTGCACGCCTGACTGGATCTCAATCTTAACGGGTAACATCGACAATGAAGGTAAGAAGTTACTTTTAGTCCAAAACAAGTGCATATATTAAATTACAGGACCCACATTGTCACTGTAGAAAGGTGTCCGGATAGGAGAGGAAAAGAGGGGCTTCAGCAGTACAATTTTAATAAAAGATATAGACAAGTTGATTCACTGTATACCCTACTTTTGTCACTGCGAGAAGGGTCATACAAAAGAGAACGACACATTATTGTTAGTGAACAGAACGTGTAAAAATTAATTGTTTTATTTATAAATATATATAATTTATAATTATAACTTTATATTCAAATTTTTTTATCTTGTAAATATATGTTAGTAAGACAAAAGTATTTCCTGCAATCCCCTTCAATCATCATATTTACTTTTCCCACACAAAATATAGTAAACATGTACCATTCAATAATTTTATTCCTGAGAAATGAATCAAACTTGGCATCGAATATGCTTCTTAAGATGGTGAAGCGATGAGAAATATAATTTCTGAATCAGTGGAATGAATATTACAACTTCAATTTAATCTCTAATTGAAAAACAAGTATTATTGTGAAGACTACACTGGATTGCGGCAGAAAAGCACCTAGACCCACGAGTTAAATTTTTGTGTCAAAACACTTTTTCCAATTGTGTATACATTTTCGAAAATTGGAACCACCTTAGCTGCGACCGTTACCAGTAACGAGAGAAGTTTCTCAAGTTTGAGACGTTTAACCCTTTCCCGGGTATTCCATAGTAGCTCGTAGTGATTTATTTTTTCCACTCCCCGGCTTTCCGTATTAATCCGTAGTAGAACTTTAAATGTGTATAACTTCGCCATCTGTTGGAATATTTTAAAACTAACTTCAGAAACGTGTTCAGAGAACATTTTACAGTACAGTTTAATATCATTTGTCAATTCTTCCGGCTGTTTAAGGTTTTAGATCTGTGTTTATAATCATCTGTAGCACAACTTTTGTAAACCAAGAGTCACGTATAATAACATGGCTAGACAGAATTTAAAATACACGGTTAATTTATTGATTTATTAAATGTAGTTTTGTAGTAATTGAACACAAATAAAACAGACAGTTTATGGCCTAACAAATAGAAAGTGTCTCCTAACATTTTTGTAAAAGTTATAACTGTGAGTGAACTTATTTTTCAACTTGTTTTTTTATTTGAAAAATTCAGTGCTGCATTAGGTAAGTAAGTATACAAATTTGTATATATACCAATATAATATTAAGATATGATAAAAATGTCATGTATATTGAATAAGTAGTTAATTAGTTATCGTAGTTTGTATATAAGTGACAAATTTGGCCATTTAAGAGGTCTGATATGAGGCACTTGGTGTCAATTATGAATACCGGGGAAAGGGTTAAAAGATTGTCAGATTGTTAATCTATTGACCTGTTATGAAATAATTTAATTTAAAATTGATATTTATCAGCAATCACTCATTGAAAACATTTTAACCTTTTGCGCTCCATAGGCAAACTTAGTCCGACATCGCTAATTTGCCGATGCGCTCCACTGTCGGACTCATTCAGACACATGTTTTAATATGATTGCTATGTTTTAAACTAATGTAGTATCTGTGATTTTCGGTCTAATGAGATTTCAATGTTGTTAAAACAGTTTAGTAGCCAGTGACAGATTATATTGGCTGTGGAATATATTTTATAACTCTCTGAAGCTGAGCAGCTGTTTGACAGTCATGATCGAGAAATGCAACTAGCATCGATTATTGTCTTGCGTCTTGTAACTTTTGTTTTCGTGTTTTCAAGTGGTGTTTTTTTATTATATGTTATTATTTTGCTGTTTTGTAAAGCACTTTTGTGTAAATTTTGTTTATGTAAATAATGTGGTTATTTCGTTTTTTTGTGTTGAAAAATGGCAACTTTGTAAACTAATTATTGTTAACATGATTACGTACCACTATTTCACAAAAATGTTATTGTTAAAATAAATTTTTGAATAAATATAAATACAATTGACATATTTACAATAAAAAGTATTTTCAAAGCTCTAATCACTTTTATTAATACTTATAAGTTCATAAAAAAACATTTTTTTTTTTACTTGTTAGACCTAATATATTCAAAATAGGTCTACTCAATAAAATAATTTTGTTAAACCTCAAGACTATTTTTTTAATTATTTATAATAGTCGCAATTAATGTAAAAAAGTATTTTCAAAGCTCTAAACATTATTATTCTTATTTTTAATTGCATTACAAAACAAATTAATGGGTTGATTTTTTTGACCGAATATTCAAAATAGGCCTACTCAATGAAAAATTTTTGTTTTAATCTAACAATTACTTTCCCCTTATTCTCTTGTTTATTCCGAACAAAATGATATATAATAAGTTATGTTGACTGTTTAAAGTAATTTTTTGGCGAATTTACATAAATAGAGTGCAAAAGGTTAACTTAGTATATTCCAATTTTTAATAATATATTTTTATACTTATAATTTCCCCCTCCCCCAAAAAAATTTATAACTATGCCTCGGGTGACTGAGATTTACAGCTCAACAATTTATAAAAGACTGCTTTATCTTTTTTCAGTTCTTGAAAAGCGCCTAAATAGTATATATTATACTCAAAGATGCCTTTGGCATTTTCTGTTCAAAATTATTTTAACAAAACACTAGAACAATTCTCAACATCTGTCTACATCTAAAGTGGAGAACACAGGATTCAAGGAAAATAATTACAAAAACAATCGTACACTTTAAATTATTTATTTTAAAGAAAATCCTCTTGTAATAAAAATCTAAGTTTACATCAAGAGGGGCAACTATCAGACACTACATTAATAATTTCTCATTTTTTGCTCTTTATTTATTTTATATATAAATACATTCACAAGATGAAGGAGCTTATATGTTTTGATTTCGATGGATCTGAATCGAATCGTAGCTTTGAATTCTCAAGCCGTAACGCAATGAATGATTATCAATAACTTACAAAATATATATATATTCATATATATATATTTATTTATTTATATATATACATATAGGTTGGCATAGGAACTCTTAACAAATGTACAGTGAAATTGAAATGAGTGTACCAAAACTCAGTGCTGCCAATCGCTGGCAATAGACGAAGCCGACGGGCTTCATACTCTTCGTACTTTCACATCGAATTAGCTTTAATTGTATACAGAATGCTGAAGTCAGGTTGCTGTAACGATCTCTTCAACAGGAAACATTTAACCTCTTTTTCCGTTAAAATTTCTTGATAAAATTAAAACTAAACAAGAACGTTTAACAAAAACTCTATGTCATGCTCCGTGTCGTGAGAACTATTTCTCGTCTAAGAATAATTATATTTTAGCGATTTCCAATTTGGTACACAATACAGGCAATTTTTTACATACAAAATATTTAAGGAAGTTAAGAACAATGTACAAAATAATACGGGTAAAGTTTGCAAAATAAAGTACTTAGTAAGGTCGAGATGAAATCATGCCGTACGGTCGTGACGATGTCTTAGGACCTAATTCTAGAGATAGGAATAACAAAACAATTTGCGTAAACATAGGGTCTGCAATCCGATTGGGCTTCGGTGTCTTAAACATCGATTTAGTGAGTCTAATCTTAAAAAATTGGAAAGTATTTACACTTTAAGAAAAACAAACAAATTTTTACAAAAATTTCAAATGTTTACCAAATTGTTGACAAAAAAAAAGCACAATTTCTTGGTAATTGTTAATAGTAAAACGGACATTGTGTTTTAATACTAATTAAAATATTCTCTTAAAATAAATAAATCTCGGGTATATTACATAAACAATTTGTGTACCAAATCTTTACTAAATATCTTATCAACGTCCAAGATGAGCTTAAAAAAAATGACAAAACAGAATTCAAAATTCTATCAAATTTGTGTAAGCTTTTGTAGCAGTACTTGCTGAGAAAAAAATTATATTTTTGGTAACATTAATTGCAAACAAAATATTTATTTTTTTGCCAATATCTAAAAGAAATTTACAAATTGTTAAATAAAAGTTTAATAAGTATTCTGCTTTGCAAATCTTTAATCCTATTGCTTTATCTTCCTTTTAACACTTAAAACAATATTTATTTCTTCTACAAAATTAAAAATAAATATTAAGAGCCAAGTACCGCGATTACAAAAAAGTACTTGCAATAAATTGCGAGGTGTCGGGTCCTACGTGAGTCAACATTTTCGACGGCAGTGATTTTAAAATTGAACAAGCCTACGCACTTAGATAACTATTGAAACACATGACAAGGAACTTAGATATTGTAAAGTCAGGTGGAATACTGAGCAAAATAGAATAGTTAATACTGATAATCAATGCTCTCGTACAAAATGAAAATGTTAAACAAACAGTCGACCTCCGTTTTGAACACACGCAAATTGGAAACGATAACGTTCTATAGAGTATACCAACCAAAAAATATTTCTTTAACTTAAATTAGCGAAAACAATTTGTCCCAGTTCAAGGTCTCCATTTCCGACTGGGTAATGTGTTTTCCTTAAATAATACAACAATACACACAGGTTTTCATTTTACCTTTTTCGACGATACAATAGTGTATTAAATTTATGTAGAATATATAAAAAAAGCTCTAAGTTGGATAACAAACACAACAAGTATGTGTAAATAAAGAGGTAGGTGATTTTCCTAATTCTAGAAATAACACAAATTAAAATCATAATAAATAACAAATATTCAATTAAAAATAAGGAATACTTTTATAATATGTTATATTGAATACCAGTTCGAGCAGCCGCAGAAAGTAATTGCAGACAGAATAGGACATTTGGCGACAAAAATATACTCTTACTTTATAACTTAGTTTAAATGTACATAATCCTTAATAGTTTTTTTTAAAATATGTAAACACTACCAGGATTGTAATTTACCATAACTAACAAAATGAAATGCGCTCTGTAAGCTTATAATCTTAGAAATAATAAGGGGGATAAGGAAACATTAACTTTCCTGGAAAAATAATTTGGCTCCAGAATTTAATGATTTCTAATTTTTTGGGCCACGCAATTTGAATGTGCATTGGTCAAACCGTGAAGATTAAATTATAGAAGGAAATTTTGTATCATTTGGCCGAAGTTTTAAATGTTGCAATGTTTTGATTGGAAATGTTAGCGATTAAAATATCCCTGGAATTTGGACACGTTAGCACAAAGTAGTAATCGAATTATTTAATCGCGAAATAAATTTGTCTAAAAAGTAACGAGACTTAAAAACACCAAAGATTTAGTTTTTAATCGAAATAGTAATTGTTTTTATACTTATAAAGGGCCTATAGTTGGTACTTTTATCATTCTTACCACGTGAATGACAAAACAGGTTCAATCCACACAGAGTCCAAATTATTTTTGGGCGATAAGAATTTTCTCCGACCTAAAAAAGTTATAATTTATATTGTATAAGAACTTATATATACGAATAAGTTTAGAGTAATTAAGAAAATTATCATTTTAAGAATTAATTGCATTAAAAACGAATTGAAAATAATTACAGTAAAAAAAAAATATTTGGACAGATTTCAGCAGGAAACAATACATCTCACTTTGAATATTTTTAAAGATTGCATTTTTCCAGATATTACGAAGGCGTTGAATAACACCAGTTCAAATTGATGACGCGCTACAATAGTTTTTGTTCAACAACTGTATATAACGTACAACATTAAGACACCATGTTACACAAAGTACAAAGCACAATGTATCTCCTGTAATTACAAAATCTTCAATAATCTACTGAATTAGGCCTGGTTTATGGTCTTGTAAACGTACAAACTGAATCGATAAAAACCGTCGCATTCGCCCTAATTTTTATCAATCGAGAATGTACTTTTTCGCTTAGAAGTCCCTGAGGTTACGAATTGCATATAATTGTGTACAAGCGGCGCGGGTAAAATCATTTTAACACAAATTTTTCAGGTTTAAAATTTGTTTAAAAGGATTTTTCTACACTGTAAAAGGAAAATCTACAATATTTTTACAGTGATTTTCTTTTAAACTATTTCACTTTTTTATAATAATTACTACACAAATCTGACCGGCGACATCTAAAAATATGATCGTACAATATTCACCGATCCTAATACAGAGCTGTTAGGATCTTCGAGGGTTAGTTTATTTTCGAACACAAAAACCATTCCATTATTTAAAAACTTAGTAATCTAACAGGTCAAATTTGAAATAACATTTTTTGTTTCATAACATATGTATATATATTTTAAACTTAGCAAAAACCATTCCATAACTAAGACATTCCAGTTGAAAAGATTTACAAATCATGCCCATAAGACTATAACATTAAACTTTGGCATTTTTATTGACATTTTTTTATATTTAGGAGTCACTTTTAAGAACTTGTGAATGCACATATTTTCCTTCTTCAACAAATTAGAATATTTTGTTCCATTTATTTTTTGCAAATTGAGTTTATATCTGTACAATATCCAAATTCATGAGCCATTATCGTTTTTTATGGATTATAATTGCATGTTTGTCAAAAAATAAAAAACATCCACACTCATACCTTCTTTAAGATCTGTTTTATGTTTTTAAAATAACAATCATTAATATATTTAAGAGTATATTAGATCTGAATAGGGCGAATCACAGCAGGGGCATAGAGGTTGTTTTTGAAAAATAGATTCTATTCGTAAACATATCCGTTGGATAGCACAAACATTGTAAGTGGCAATTTCAGTTTGTAAAAATAACATAAATCATAAATTTGAAACGATAAACTTTCAGTTTTAACAATTCCATTTCTTCCATTTCGAAAAGAAATAAATCTGTTCAAACTGTTTAAGTAAGCAAAATTTGAACAGTTTAAAAAATATAAATACCGAATTAACCTCTTTCTTAAAGTTACTTACAAAATTTAACAATTTTCTACTAATTTAGTACGTACATACAATGTTAGAATGAAATAAAGTGCAATCATTTACAAATACAATTATTTTGGTGATGAATTAAGCCGTTACTGAAACACTAATTAGATTCGGTTTTGTTTGGAAATTAACGTTTTAAACTTGCAGGTAAACTCTGTAAACACCTTTTACCCAACGCCGGTCGATTTAAAACAAAATTTCACAAATTAAGATTACGACAATTAATTAATGTTACCAATACACAACTTCCAGGAATTAGTGAAAGCCCAATACAAATCGGATTAAAAATATTTTTCACAAAATATAAACCGTTAGATTTTCTTTGATTATTACGGCGATTGAATACAAAGTCCTAACTTAACGACAACGAAAATGTTTTGAGGAAACGTAAAATAAACTTAGTTATAAATACTCAAGCGTTTGGAAAAACTAAATAAAGGCTAACCTGAACTGAATATCCGCTAATGTAATTACCCTAGACGTCTTCAAGGTTACAAGGTGTGAGATTCGTTGGGGTTGAAATGTTCCCGGTCAAAAGGAACGTTACAACTCCTTATATAAATATTGTCGTAATATGATTCTTTATTGTAACAATTAGTACCTGAATAGTAAACACTAATTACTTGATGGCTGTTAGTAAGTAGTACGTACATGCATGTATGAACGTTCGTATTTACAAATCAAATGCTCCGTAAACGGATGGATAATTCTCCAATTACGTAAAAGAAATGGAATAGAACGATTTTAATCATATAATCTGTATAACAAAGAAAAACGAGTTCCAAATAACCCGAGTTCAAATAGTGTGACTAAACTGTTAATATAGGAAGAAGCATTTGATTTGTAGATTTAACGTTCACAATTAATAACACTTTTGTTTATTATAAGTTAAATAGACTTTTTCGCAACACTAATCAGTCGTCCATCGCCTAAATTAACTTAACAACATTTCAGTACTTGGAAAATTTTATTGCTGTGTTTCCATTAGGCCTGGCAACAATATAACCGTTGGGCGTAGGCGTCGTACTGCCGTTGCTCACTTTACTGCTGCCCGACGAGTGCGGTTGTTTGTAACAGTCTTCGTCATCACTTCCGAGTGAGAAATCTTCAATCTCTCTTGTAACCCGAAGCGGTGTTTCTTCGTTACCGACAGCACCGACTCCGCGATGTTCCACTCCCTCTTCGCTGTGGTAGAACGATACCATCGCGAAGTCGGAGCTCGCGTCCGAAAGCAGCATGTTGACGAGGTCCAAGAAAGTCGGCCTTCCGCTAGGCTTATGCTGCCAACAATGCCTCATCAGTTCGTAGAGTTTGTCCGGACAATTGTCGGGTCGTTCCATTACGCCTCCGTCGATGACGTACCTCAGTACTTGATCGTTGGATAAGCCCTGGAAAAACAGTTTTAAATCAGTGAATCAATCGCAATAAATTTTATTTTTTATCATTGTATTGTAAGAAAAATTAAACATTGTGATAGGAGCAGGATCAAATTACTTAATTTACAAAAGAAGTTTTGTCCAGAAAACTCTTAAAAAGGATTGACACATTTTTTATTAAAGTTTTTATTTGAAATGACAAAAACATTGTTAGTGTGAGGATTTAAACAAAATAATAGTTACCTGGTAAGGTTGTGATGCAAGTGTAGCCATTTCCCACAAGACTACTCCGTAACTCCAAACGTCTGAGTAACTGGTGAAAACACCATCTTTCAAACTTTCTGGAGCCATCCATCGAACTGGCAGTAGTCCTTTTGTTCCTGCAATAAAGACATCAGGTTTAGTTCTAAAAAACCATTTCAGTTTTCAACTTATGAGTAACTAGCTGGCCCGACCCGGCTTTGCACGGATAGACAAATCAAAGTTAAATGTATATTAACAAAAAATATATTATATCAATAAATATATTACACTGCGTATTTCTTATGGTGATTTTTAGTAACTTTTGCCCCCCCCCCAAACCTCCCCTAAAATTTAGATTTTTTTAAAACACTCTTTCTTAGCGAGCACCTAGGGCCCTAGAGAAAGCTACATAATAAATTTCATTCCAATCCGTTCGGTGTTTCTTTTTAGTAACTTTGACCCCCCAAAACCCCCTAAAATTTTGAATTTTTTAAAACCCTTTCTTAGTGAGTACCTAGGGCCCTAGAGGAAGCTACATACCAAATTTGATTCCAATCCGTTCGATGGTTTATTGTAGTAACTTTGACCCCCCAAACCTCCCCTAAAATTTCGAATTTTTAGAAAAACTTTCTTAGCAAGCACCTACGGCCCTAGGGGAAGCTACATACCAAATTTCATTCCAATCCGTTAGATGGTTTTAGAGAAATCGTGATTTTGTAACTTTGACCCCCCCCAAACCACCCTAAAATTTCAAATTATTTGAAACCCTTTCTTAGCGAGCATCCATGGCCCTAAAGGAAGTTGCATATCAAATTTCATTCCAATCCGTTCGGTAGGTTTTGATAAATTGTGATTTAGTAACTTTGACCCCTAAAATTTTGAATTTTCGGAAACCCTTTCTTAGTGCGCGTCTAGAGCCTATAAAGAGTATTAGTGCCAAATTTCATGTTTGTAGAACTCGTGGTTTTGGAGAAACTGTGATGAGTCAATGAGTCAATGGTATTTGGCTTTTATAAGTATAGATAATGTTTAAGGATCAGTCAAATATAAACCGGACTTATTGATATACACATCGGATTATTGATTTGAAAATTACAAACAAAACCTTTCACTTTTCTCAAGATATTCTCCTGCATGTTCTACACATTTCCCTCAGCATTTTGGAAGTTTGTAGAGCTCTTCTTTAAAGAAACTTTAAGGTCGAGTAGTCATCCAATTGTGCACTCGATCTTCGACTGTTTGAATGTCTTCAGATCATTCCACTCCCAACACTTCTTACAAGTGCACAAACAAAAAATAATCACAGAGGGACAAATCCGGGCTGCAGGAAGGATGTTAAAGATTTCTTTAACCCTCTTTTAGATTTCTCTGACTTTTCCTGTTTTTTTTCAACTTCCCTGACCAAGTCACGGCATATTTTGATATTATTTTACTACATCATTTACAGTACATATTAGTAACATAATTTCTATTACAAAAATTTCTTCCTCCTCCCCTACAGCCGTTCTCCTTAACTCACCATCCACGGGAGGCAAAGAAAGCAGGTGTATTTTAGTGTATTGCCCTTGTACAAATAGGTCCAATTTAAAATAAGCATTGTTTACTAAGAGCTAAACAAAAGTTAATTTTGTGTTGATAATATTCCTCAAAATATATTGCTAAATATCGAGAGGAATCGGTACATGTTCATTTTTCAGAGTTTAAATTCCCCAAATCAATTTAACTGAACTTGCACCACAATTCCTACAATCAGCAGCCACATTCAAACCTAAAATTGAAGATTTTGATTGTATCAGAACAAAGTAGGCGCACTTGAATATAAAATGAAGATTATTGTAAATAACAAAATAACATTTTTTGGTAACTTAAAAATAGACTTTAAATATTCTTTAACCCCAGGCCTGATGTGGTTAAAGCTAAAATTGAGAAGCCGGTTTTTAGTGTTTTGCAAGCATTTTTTTTAATTCGCCAAAAATAGTAATTCTATCCCAATCCAAAAGTGTTCTGTACCTTTTTTCTAGAGAAAGGTTCAAGGAATTCATATATGCAATTAAAAAATTTATTCATGTAAAATTGTAAAAGTTGTTAGCTCAAGAAACAAAAAATGATCAGTTACGAAAGGTAAAAGTTCAACTTTAGGCTTACATAACAAGTAGTAAACATTTTTTGTAATTTTTTCATAAGTGTAAAAAAGTTTTGTGATTTAGTTCTAAATAGAACTGTATAAAAACTGTTATCAATTTCAAATTTCTTATTTTGAAAACACCACTTCTTATGTTCCATCCATACCACTGCTAACAAAACTAGGCCTAGTTTGAAACGTAATTTAGGAATATTTGCTTTACCCAAAAATGAAATATTATTATAACAAAGTGTAGAGAATAAATCAAAGAATTGAACTGTCTACTTGTACATTATCTATACTCATATTATAAAGAGGTAAAGTTTGTTTGTTTGTTTGTGTGTTTGTTTGTTTGTTTGTATGTAGGGGGTAATCTCTTGCACTACTGAACCGATTGAAAAAACAGTTTTACTAATAAAAAGCTACACTATCCCTGAGTAACATAGGCTATAATTCATTTCGATAAAAACCTTTTTTTATTCCAATATTTGTAAATTTAGTCGGAAAAAATTCTTAGGTTAGGCCCAGAATGATAAATCAACACATGTATTTACATTTATTACCATAGCAACCAATTAATAACAGATAATATAGCTGTTAGCTCCAATATTTCCATTAATAGCTGATTTCAAAATTTGAAGCAATTATTGATGTATTTCTAGCTTTTAGGTTAGGGTTTTTAAGTGTAGACCTGAGCCTTGCTGGTTCTTTTAACCATTATTATAACTGATGTTATAAAATATAAGAAATAATTTAATTTGAACATTTTACATTATTTACCATCTTAGTTTTGAGGTTATCATTAATCCTACTACACTTTTATTATAAATAAAACATAACATATGTTTTTAGAAGGTTACATTGGGGGTTGGCGTGCGAAGCACGTAGGGGTCTCTCCTAGTCTTTTCATAAAAGTGTTTGACTTAGAATTATTTGAATAACAAAAGTGAGAATAAATATAGAAACCCCTCGTCCATACAAACTATACGAGATGCGCGCACAAACTCCTATGTCTAGCCATCTTATAAAAAACCGTTAGGGTTCGAATTCAAACGTTAGATGAGACCGTATTAGCAGTCACTTCCCCACGGTCCTACACAACAAACTGTTCAAACAAAACATATTTGGTTTACAGGAAATGTTAGCTTGAAGCATTATCTTTACAAAGATACAAAAATATGTCTAAAAATAGATTGTGATCACACAGATATCACTTGTAATAAGTAAGGCTGTTTACTGGTTGGAAAACTGACCAATTGCAAGGGTCTACAAACGCCCCACAACTTTAGAACTATTTGTCCGATTTTTGATTATATGGCAGTTTTACTTAGAGAATATTGTGACGGAACCAATGATATATAGGTTTAACATAGAAAAAATATTGGGCGGGCTGTTGAGAGAGAAGAAATATGAGTTATTTCGTTGTGTTTTAGGTTGAAATCCGGTGAATATTCGGGCGGCGTGTGTGTTGAGGAAAACTAATAAACTGCAACGATGTTTACGTATGTAAATATACGTTTTAGAAAAAACTTATAAATACAAAAACTAAAGTTTAGATCATTTCCTTTCCAACAGGTTTTGATTTATTGCGATTGGACGATTTTTAGTGGGTGAAACATTCATCACAAGTAGAGTTGTCAAAGTTGATATATTTCAAGTGCCACGCCCCCACGACTACTCAAATTGAGCGTCTGATAGTACGAGGGTTAACCTTTTCTTCCGTTAAAAACATTATGGTAATTTGTTGCGCAACAGAGAGAAATAGCCAACTAAGCAGGTCCCCCCCCTATTTATAACACATCGGCCTTTAACTCCACACCCTGCAAGGCTGCACGAAATTACCTGAGGAGATGAGGAGCCAAAGTCCGGGATGTAATTTCACTAAGTTGTGTACAAACGCCAATCGAAACTCTAGACTACACAACCATTAAAGAAAAGGTTTTAACATATATACATATCAGTAGCGGAGTCTAGACCTGTGTAGATACCAAAGTTTTAAAATTAAGCCTAAAAGTAAACATTACAGTGTACATATGTTGCTTACTACAATAAAATCTGGACAAATAAAATAGAAAAAAAGAAGTACTGTTGTCTAAAAGAAAATTAAAAGGGATAAATATATCAATTCGTGTTTTTAAATTATTAGTGTAATAAAAGTCTTGACGCTACCTTTTCTATAATAATCAGTCTCATAAATATCTCTTGTCATTCCAAAATCTCCTATTTTCACAGTCATATCTTCGGCCACCATACAATTCCTCGCTGCTAGATCTCTATGTACAAATTTCTTGGCAGACAAGTAAGCCATTCCATCCGCTATTTCGATCGCCATTTGAAGGATACGCTGAACAGAAAAACAGACGTAATTAACGATAAAACATCAAAACATTAATACAATGACTGATATTCGATCCGAACCAATAATACTCACTCGGAGCGATGGAGGCTGCTTTATCACTTCATCGGTAAGATCGGGCCGGTGAGAGCGTAAATATGTTTTAAGATCTCCGTTGGCCATTAGTTCCATCACCACTAACACAGGCTGACCTTCGGAAACTACTCCAAGGAGGCGCACGACGTGATGGGTGTTAAAAGCTCTGAAATTATAAAAATACAAACTTAAAAACACATTCTAGAATAGAATTATTGTTAAAAATATTTATTTTATTAATTCACTAGATGGCCCCGTCCCTCTTGTTTTGCTCACCAACCCCGCAGAGAAGCAAATGCAAACGGATTATCGTATAATATTTTCACGGAAATTATGATTGATTAGAACAGAGGCATTTTGATTGGTGTGAGGTGATGGGGTTGCTTCCAAATCGATTTCGTAAATTTTATTTTTTACAAAATTTTCTAAGATGGAGGAGTAAAGATAAAATTTACAAAATCGATTTGGAAGCAATTTTTT
>JAGFPH010004656.1:79467-114308 GCA_018207615.1 Philaenus spumarius | reverse complement strand
AGTTACACCACCCGATAGGGAATCAAAAGGGCTAAAAAAAAGGTGTCATGACATTTTTCACTAAAATGTACGGTTTTTGAGTTATTTAGGTTTTAAATTTTCAAACAGCCGCCATTTTGAAACGCAAGATTTGATAGTATCGATTATTTTTCTTGAGATATATCATTGTTAGATTAAGCTTCATGCCAAGTTTGAACTCAATCAGTCAAACCGTTCTCTTGATATGAGTTATTTTGCACAAAAAACAAAATGACGGATATCTAGGAAACTAAGCGTTTTAGGACCTATGTTTATTGGAAGTTTTGTTCTTGTTTTGACCAAAGGAACGATTTGTGGAAGTCTGGAAACATAATTTGGGAACACCCTGTATATATTCAAACCACGGCTGTTTGTTAACCAACCGACAATGTTTGTCTCGGGCTGTTAGCCCGTAATGGCCACATGTGTTTCTCTCCTCCTTATGTAACTAGGAATGAGAAATTGTACTGTTGTATTGTAAACGCAATTAGATTCGGTAAATTTGAGTTTTTTTAAGCAAATCGTGCAAGTGAGCAAACCGCTATTTAGGTTAGGACAAACATGCAATGTATAGCCTATATTAATTTACAAAAAAAATTTGGAAAACGATTGACCCTAAAGGCCATCCCTGTAACTTCCCGCTAAGTTTAATTACAAAAGTATGATGAAAGTTTGATAAACACTATTTTTGGAAATTTTGAACTGCCATAACTTTTGAATGAATCAACCGATTTTTATGCGATTTGCGGCAATGGATGCAGTTTTTTAAGTCCATTAAAAGAATCAACAACAAACATTTTTCAGATAAAAAGTTTCGGAGAAATTGAGGAAAAACACTTTTTTTAATTTTCTTTCGTTCACGATATTTTGCGAATGAATCAACCGATTTTTATGCGATTTGCGGCAATCGATGCAGTTTTTTGAGTCCATTGAAAGAATCGTCAACAAAAATTTTTCTGATGAGAAATTTCAGAGAAATTGAGGAAAAAACACGTTTTTATTTTCTTTCGTTCACGATATCTCACTAACGAATTAACCCATTTTGACCGAACTGGTAGCGATCGACGTCGCTTTTCAAGGTTAAAAGCTGATTAGATTTTGGAATTGATCGGTAAAGCCGTTTAAAAGTTATTAAAAAAAAACCTGATTTGAAAAAAAATTATTTCTTAGTGTTTTTCGAAATTTTTCAGAACCTACCGGTCCGAATTAGTTGAAATTTTCAGGAAATCTAAGTTTGATAGAACTCTTTAGAACGCCGTTTAATAGGATCCAATCGGTTAAGCCGTTCAACAGTTATAAGCGGGTCACATACTTACATACACACACACATACATACAGACAGGGTGACACCCTCTCGGGAGTGGTCAGGGAAGATTCCTAGGACCTCAAAACGTCGAGATCTGATGAATACTCGATTTTCGAAAAACGGGGTGAATCCAATAAATTCCCGATTTTAGACAATTTTAAATTTTCTTAGCGGGAAGTTAAAAATTTATTCGAATACAAGTACAAGATTTTGTGACTTAATGTAATATAGTTCGTGATAGCAAATAGTAAGATGATTATTAGGGTAAACTCTTTTCAGTTAAAATATAAATCAATATTGTATACACTGCACAATCTTTACCACTCTTGAGCATTATCTATATGTATTTAAATTTAGAGATTTTGGAAGGTGACTAGGTCCGAATGCGAGGATTTTAAGTCAACATTATTCAAGTTGGCATACGTAAAAATATAAAATTAAATCCAAATACTTATTTTATATGTACTTTGGTTTCCCTTACTGGACTGGGTATAATATATTTCATAAATACCTGTACCTATTTTAACTTAACTTTTCAAAATGTTTCTTTTAATGAAATTAAACTCTTAAAAAAATTACATACACAGTACAGGAAAAATTCAGGTATTCAAAATATATATATATATTGCACAGAAATTGAAAAGGTTAAAATATACCTTTACAAGTTTATATTTGATGTTCTTTTATAGATATATATACATATTATACCTCTTATAGTAAATTTTAACTATTCTCTCTTGTGATTAATTTAAATTTGTAGAAGTTTACATTGTAGGTAAGCTTTTCAAAATATAAAAAAGGAAAAACAAAGCAATTAATAAATTAAAAAAATAGACTATTTGTATAAAATAAAAAAAATGTTTTTAAATATAAGAATTTATAAATTAAGTCCTTTCAGGAATGTAAGCCAACAAATGCATACAACGCTACACCTAGTTAATTTGTATTTTTGTTATATTTATATTTGGGTTAACCCTTTAGCTAACTTAAAAGATCAATTAAGTTTATTGATATAAAGCATCGTTACAGTAAATGACTATTTATTAAACATGAAATGAAGTTTGATCTAAGTTCAGTAATAAAATACGTAATTACGTTGGTTGTGCATATTAACTATTGTATATGTTTAAAATTTAAACTTTAAATTTATTGAAGAATTCTTGATGAAATCTTCACTGGTTGTAATATTAAATTTAGTTGATGTTGAAAGAATTGACCCTAGTTGTTGAACCAGACTGCATCTGTTATAAAAAATAAAAGACTGAGTTAGTACTTTATTACATAATGATTTTTAATTATGCTCCGAAATTAAAATGCAAGTACTTATAAACTTATTCAGCAGAAAATATTTGTACAAGCTGCCATTTACTGTAGTACTGGGTCTAGACGACAGTTTTTTTTTTAAATGAGTTTTGTACCGTTAGACAATATTATGATTTTACGCATGTACATGGCAACGAATTCAAATCGGTGAGTTTACAATTTAAATCAGCAAATGGGATAATATTAGAAATTAATATACTGGCGTGATTTTCAAAATATGGCTCTTTTTAAAGTTGTATTTATTTTGTACTTTAATTTTATTGACGGATTCAATTATAAAGATATAAACATAGCAAGAACTTTTTTTAAAGTCGAACCAAGAAATAGGCAACTAAAATTTCAATAGTTGCCAGATTTTTTCCTAAAATAAATCTCCCTTGAATTTTTTGCTTATAACTTCCGTAATTCTATCCCATTTAAATAAGTTTCTAATTCATAAGTTTACTTCTAAACGTGTTTGTGGCAGTAACTGCTTGTCTAAGTGTTTCGCTTTTCCCAAGTTTAGTATTGTATAATGTATATTCTAACCTATACTAATATTATAAAGAGGTAAAATTTGTATGTATGTAGGGGGTAATCTCTGGAACTACTGAACCGATTGAAAAAATAGTTTCACTAATAAAAAGCTACACTATCCCTGAGTAACATAGGATATGATTCATTTTGATAAAAACCTTTTTTATTTCAATATTTGTAAATTTAGTCCAAAAAATCTTAGGTTAGACCTAAGCATCCCATGTATTTACATTTATTATCATAGCAAACAAACTGAATAAAATAACAGATAGAACAGCAGTTTGCTCCAATATTTCCATTAACAGCTGATTTCAAACTTTGAAGCAATTATTTAAATTTCTATCTTTTACGTTAGATTTTTATTAAAGTGAGGCCTGAGCCTTGCTGGCTCTTTTAACCTTTATTATAACTGCCTTTATAAAATATAAGAAATAATTTGATTTGAAAATTTAACATTATTTATCATCTTAGCTTTGGGGTTAGTATTAATAATATTATAAAGAGGTAAAATTTGTTTTTTTTTATTTATTTGTGGGTATTTATAAGTTGGTAATCTCTGGAACTAGTTAGCCGATTGAAAAAAATAGTTTTATTAATAAAAAGCTACACTATCCTTGATTAAAATAGGGTTAAAACAACCCCTAAAACAATAAATATTAATTGTTACACTTTCCTTTAAACAAAGAGAGCTGGAATTTTGTACAAGATACATAGAAAAAGTAAATTAGATTAGCATTTTGTCGCGTGCTGCTAAGGGGTGAAAATGTGATCACAACCAATAAAACAATTATCATTAATTGTTATATTTTCCTTGAAGTTGGTGAGCTGAAAATTTGTACATATATTTCTTACAACATACATACAAAAAGTATCATAGATTGTCATATTTTCGCTTGCTGATAAGGGGTAAAAATGTTTATCGTTATACTTTCCTTTAAAACTAGAAAAAAACCTTAATAAATTAAGGAATTTAAAAATTAGAAACCACTATGTTACGTCCTAATTACAATAAATAAGGTATATTAGAATTTATTAGTATGCGTATTTATATAAAATAACCTGTTTGCATTTGCTTCGACGCGAGTCACCGAGAGGTTGGCGAGCGAAGAGAGCAGGGGGTTTAGCACTCTAGTAAGGTATATTTTGAACAAAATATATTAAAATATTTTTTTGAATACAATAGAATTTAAATAAAGTTTCAAAACTTAGAATTTAAGTACAGTATATTGAAACGCAACAGTAGGGCTATACTTTAATTACAGAAGTTTGTTAAGCTGCAATTATTTATTTAACAGAAGCTAAATTCAAACAAGTACTTAATTTGCAGAACTAACAGGAAGCAGGTATAGTTATTTCCTACCCACTCTGCTATCCTGGTACATCATATTTAGATAACTATGGTAACAAAATGTAACTGCGCAATCTCTTCCTCTCAGTTTATTTTCCGTATACATTATGGTTTAGTTTTAGAAATAGTACCAGGAGACCGAGCTAAAGCTCGATTATAAGCAGGGCCTAATTCGCTCATGTCAATAACTATTATTGCAAATTTCCGTGAACATCGTTTAGGTTAGGCCTATAACATTAAACAACTAAATAAAGGGTATGTTTATTTAGCAGAAGTATTCGTTGCAATGGTAACTATAAATAGATACAACATTAGGCTTACCTCTAATAAAATACAGTTTAAAAGAAAACAGATGATTATTGTAATGGGTTTGAAAACATTTGCATCAGCTGTGCTTCGTTTAAAAGGAAACAGATGATTATTGTAATGACATTGAAAACATTTGCATCAGCTGTGCTTTGTATTGTTTAAAATGAACAAATTTCACTTTTTAATTTAATAAAAAGACGTAGAAAACGAATTTTCCCAGACTGGTGACCATTTCCAATCGATTTCTCGTGGCCAAAAGCCCCATCTAAAATCAAAAAATCAAAAATCCTTAGACGGAGATTCCAGATCCATTTAGCAGACAGATCCAATTATCTCTCGCTTTAGAAGATAAGATTTAATTACTATCTCATTTTTGCAGACGTCTGAAGTTGTAGGTTAAACTGTACAGTTTCTCTTTAAAAGAAAGTCACTGTTCTTTAAAACGAAATTAAAATTGTTTATCAAATATCATAGACAATCTATAAGAAACCACTAATATTGTAATTATTAAATAAACCTTGATACAGTGACGGGGACTATTTTAGGATTTATTCCTTTCATGCGTTACTAAATGAGTTAAAATTTAACTGATTCTAATTAATAGTATATAATACGTGCGTTTAATTCTACAAATTGTTATCAACTAATGTTTGCTTGTGTCGACTTTGTTACCATATTTATAATTCTTATTTTGCAGAGCTGTTTTCTACCATCGGTTTTACTGATTGCCTTGATATTATATTTATAACTTGTTGAATGACTAAACATACTAGTTTTATACATTTTTAAGCTTTATTAATAATAATAATGCTATATTTAGAACCCAAAGTTTACACAATCTTATACATGTTAACATTGAATGGTACTAACATTTTGATCGTCAGCCAGGATTGTAACATCTCCATTTATGTGTATATTTAACACTTTTCTTATTAATACAATGTTTTCCTATAATATAAGTATACAGAAATACTCAAAATAATTCTACTAACCATGCGTTCGCCAACACACACCACCAACACATACACACAAACACAAAAAAATTCAGAAAGTATTGATATAAAAAGCAAATGGCACAAAAATAGAAAAACATACGCGAACATTATCCTAAATAATTACATTGATTAATATGCAATTACTTTATACGTATAAAATTAAAAACGAAAAATACAGGCATAATATGAAATATCATTACGTATTTATACTTGCCTTAGCAATCCTTTTAGAAGTCTTTATACCGTTTACAGCTGTTTCACCTTTTCATTTTTTGTCATCATCAGAACGAATACACAAAAAACACACTTCTCACAGTTACACTTATTAACAGATTAATATGACATTTAACACATAAACAAATCAAAACACAATAAATAAAAACATAAAACGACACTTGGTGAAACATTTAATACACTTATTGAATGTATTCGAGTCACAGTATGCGACTGTCATCAAGTCTATCATATCACAAACTGTAAAAGATATGTTCAAACTGGCAGTCAGTAGCAGCGTGAACATACGGCACGTATAAATAACAATATTATATATAGGGTGTCCCCGAACTCTCTGGACCCCTTTTTTGGATATGTTAATAGGATCCAGACAAACATATTTCACAATATAAACATAGGTCTATGATGCTTATTTTTACGTCTGTCTGTCTGTATGAGTTTTTCACAAAATAATTAATATTTTTGGAAGTAGAAAAGATATTGAGCTCAAACTTTCTATACCTATTTGTTGCGTAATCTTTTATTATTGTACGATAAATTAGGACATTATTTTAAATAATTTCAAAATGGCTTTCGATTATAATTTTTAATGTCAGATATCTCAAAAAAAGCTAACTTTACACAAAAATTACAAGAGACAAAAAAGTTTACTTTTTTAATGACAAATACAATGATTTTTTTATTTTGTCTGTAGCTCAAAGGATAACAGAGATATTGACAAAAAAAAGGAAAAATGTATTTCTCGGTAGTTGTCAACAATACACAGAATTATTCAAGAAAGAAAATATTTTAATGTTATTATAAACTAAAATAATAAGGTATTTGCATAATGTTCCGAGCACTTTCTGAGCTGATTCCACTAGCAAAAAAATTATGAAAAAAGTCCATATATTCAAAGGGCCTTAAATGCTTCGTTAGAGAGTTACAGCTGGCGAAATATTTCACCCGTGTTTTAGATTACTCCAGAAACGAATCCCTATTGAAATACGTAGGACGTTAATTAAGGTGTAAAATTCAATTAAATTTACGTAAAATGAGCAGATAAACTTAATAAAATAGTACCCAGTTCTGTAACTGCAGTAATTGTTGCGATATTTGACCAAAAACGCAAAATTCGGTCTCAAAAAACATGATTTAAAGGTTCCTATTTTATTATATTTATTTGCCCATCTTACGTAAATTAAATTAAATTTTACACCTTAATTAACGCCCTACATATTTCAATAGGGATTCGTTTCTGTGAGTAATCTGAAACAAGGGTGAAATATTTTGCATGCTCGTCTACTTAACTGATACCATTATTTATACCAACATATTTTATTTTGTATAACCTGTTTTGTCAAAACGTTTGGAATCCTGTCTTCCGTCATATTTAAAATTTTTAACACATAACTTGCATGCATCCTAAATGTGTCCACAATCTTTTAGCATTATGAATAGAAGCGTTATACAGTAGTCTATCCTTCTGTTAATCGAATTTTGTATGATTAGTTGCTTCTATAATAATTTGTTCATGCTAGAAAACTAGATATATTTTTAATGTGAAAAGATTGTCTTTTTCAGTAACTTAAAACCTTTATTTAACAAAACTCTACACGCATCTATTATCATATTTCATGTTCATTAGCACACATACTGTCAAATACCCAAAGAAAAATTGATGACAGAAATTTTAATGTGTTGCCAAAATCATAAGGTAGATGTTTAAACAAATGTTATAGATAAACAGTTACTATTATATTAGTAAAGTTTAACTTGCTATTAGTTTAGTTAAATCAGTTTCATATCATTAATTATTTCTTGACTTTATTTTTCTACTCTAATGTATAATGTATCAAACTTCCTAATGACACCCTCAGGGACAATGGCATTATAATTGACACAATTTTATAAGAAATACATTTTGTTGTATTACAATTTCATAAAATCTGGTAACACTACTGATAAGTCCATATAATAATATTACGTGGTGACCAATAATTACATATTCTAGGATTTAGTAAACTATTTGCAAAGTACGGAAGATTTATAGATTTAAAACGATGAATAAAAGGGTTTACATTTTTAAAACAACAAAACTATGTAAGACTATTTGTTGATTAACTTGATTGATTGTTAAACTATCCACCATATACTCGTAGACACAATAAACATATTGCATTCCAACGACAAGATATATTTTCTTTAATGACCTCATTTTGTTTTGTAATGCAAAAGGTTCTCTCTAAAGGAGCCCTACATTACACCTTCACATATCATATATCACAGCCTTGAAAGGGATATGAGATATTAACGTTTTTTAAAAGCATCTCCTTTCCTTACTTCTAATCAATACTTTATTCTGGCTTTATATGCGCGAATAAAGAATAATCTGCTTACATTCTTCCAAGTAAAATTTGCTCTTAAACTTTACAAAGCCGAATCAAACATTATATTTCCTTACATTAAGAACTTTAATATACTTACCTATTTTACCACACAAGTTATACATTATTCATCTATAAGTATTGGATACGTAATGCTTCATAAACTGACTTATTATATTATATATTGATCAAATTGTATATCTCACCTCCGGTATGTGTTATAAATAAAACACATTCTAAAAGATGTTTTTATTGGAAGATATATAAACGGGAACAAACATTTTACACTTTTTATAGGACAATTATATATATATATGCATTTATAAAAAGGTGTCTTCACAGACACATTACTGTGATTTTAATTGCATAAATTTAATTTTAAGAAGGTAAAATGCAAAAGAGGTGAACATCAAAACTGTGGTTTATTTTAGTTTGAAAATATTAGTCTGGATAGCAATATCATGATTTAATTTCGTAACCAAGTGATAGTCCTGGATAGTCTTTTCCAAACATTTTATTGCTTCTTGACATTGTTTCTAGTCTTTATAGGTACTTTACTATAATTTTTCAGTTCACTGTTTTCAGGATTCAAAAACAATTTTAGCAAATAATTTGACAATCTTTATAATTATAACACGTAGTTATGCTATGCTTAAACCCTACCAGGTTTTAAAAATAAATCTCATAAACTAACCCAGTCTACCTGACTTATTTCTTATTGACAGGTTTGCATCCGAATCAGTTTCCACACTTACAAGAAAGTACAATTTTTATTTCCGGAAAACTTGATCTGTTTCGTTGCCATGAGGTATAATTGGAATATGAGTGCACAGATTACTCCAGAAAACTACTTACTTTTAACTCCTTGATAACTGTCGCAGCTTCTGTTTCTTTTCGAATTTGTATGTAACGTTGTAACGAAGATAGTGCCAATTTATCTCTAGTATCTCCACTTACAATTTCAATAGATCTTGTTGTTTTCTTGTAGTTATAATATTAACTGTTGAATCGGAGTTAAAGGTTGTATTCCCATCAATTGGGTATTTAATTTATATTTAACTTCTTCCAGTAATGTCAAAAAAATATGTTTAGAAAATGTTGCATATTTTTATAAATGAAATAGAGCAATCACAGTTTTACATCGTCTATTCACAAAGAAGTTGACATTTCGTCTTGGCTTAAGGAAATATTCTTCAAATAATACTTCAGAACTAACGTTTACCCATTGTTAACTATCAACTCCAATAAAAGCGAGTACTTACGAACGAACGTGGAGTAACATTTAAAGAAGAAATAATATAACAGCTGATATCACCCATCATATGTAATACGCAAACAAAACCTAGCGTAGATTATAATTTGGGGTTATGTTTACAACTTCAATCAATAATATAGCCTATAATATTAATAACTTCTAAATCATTTGATCTATAAGTATGAAATAAAAGGCAATTAATGATAATATTTTTATCTTTCTTTAGATATACAGGGTGTTCCCAAATTATGTTCCCAGACTTCCACAAATTGTTCCTTTGGTCAAAACAAGAACAAAACTTCCAATAAACATAGGTCCTAAAATGCTTATTTTCCTAGATATCCGCCATTTTTTTTGTACTAAATAATTCATATCTAGAGAACGGTTTGACTGATTGAGTTCAAACTTGGCATGAAGTTTAACCTGACAATTAAATACCTCAAGAAAAATAAGCGATTAAATCCAATAATGCGTTTCAAAATGGCGGCTGTTTGAAAATTTCAAACATTAATTACTCAAAAACCGTACATTTTAACGAAAAATGTCAAGATACCTTTTTTGTAGCCCTTTTGATCCCCTATCGGATGGTGTAACTGTCAAAACAATCGGATGAAGGATGATAATAGCTAAGTTCAAAGGTAATGCAACAAATGTCCATACAATATTGTAGTATTTACTGTGTTTATATAGGATACCAGGTTGAACAAACCAATTAGTATACATAACTTAACTGTTATCCTTCATCCGGTTGTTTTGAAAGTTAAACCATCCGATAGGGAATCAAAAGCGCTACAAAAAAGGTATCTTGACATTTTTCGTTAAAATATACGGTTTTTGAGTAATTTAGGTTTGAAATTTTCAAACAGCCGCCATTTTGAAACGCATCTTTGGATATAATCGTTTATTTTTCTTGAGGTATTTCATTGTCAGGTTAAACTTCATGAAAAGTTTGAATTCAATTAGTCAAACCGTTCTCTAGATATGAATTATTTTGTACAAAAAACAAAATGGCGGATATCTAGGAAACTAAGCGTTTTAGGACCTATGTTTATTGGAAGTTTTGTTCTTTTTTTGACCAAAGGAACAATTTGTGGAAGTCTGGAAACATAATTTGGGTACACCCTGTATATAATAATATACATAAACACAAAATCTTAACAAATATTCCTACAGTCCTTATAAATATTTTATAGTCCTTATAACTGTACACATTTCCCGAGTTAAAAATCCCCGTCTACATAGTTAGGTAGGCCTAGATGAAGTGTGTTGTTTAAATAGTATTTTGTATAAATGATGTATTTCTGATTTGTATCTAAATAATCAGCCTGCGATTTTTCACGGGGATTTACTAGTACTTAATATTATTAAGAGTTATTTATTTTTGATAGCTGTACTCATAAGTATTTATTTATTATCATAATAAATGTATCGAATATTGAAAATGTATTATAAATAAAAACGGCATTTAGAATTAACAGGATAAAGTCAACTTTACCTAGGTTTGCATTTTATTTCATACATTTCTTCCTAATTTCATTATAATGCAAATATGAATAAGCTCTTGAATGTATTTGCTCTTAATTACTTGGAAAATCCTTGTTTTTGTATAACAGACCTTGCTACTTATGAAACAAGAGTGACGCGTGTGTATGCAATTACTTTATTCCCTGAGAGGGTTTAGGCGTAAGATATTAATCAAAGCTATTGGAGGCCGAATGCTCTCAACAGATATAACATCCCTTTAAGGTGTATTGTTGCGAAGGAATTTATAATAAATTCTTGCAAACTTTGCAAACTTTTGATGGCAATGCGCAGTCTTAAATTATTCATAAACCAGTTTTATAAGTTGATAAACCCAGTTATTTTTGTTGTGCAATAATTGTCATAAATAATGAGATAATCTGACATTACATACTTGTTTGTTAATAAGTTGTCTCTTGTCAGTTAAAATGTATGGAAAAAATTCATCCTTATCAATCAACTACAAACCTGGATGGTTGGTTATCAGAAAAGAAGGAATTTACATAAGTAGTTCTGTGAACAGTAGACCTTACAAAAAAATGTAAAATCTCTTTTGTCTAATAGGAATGATCTTGAAACATATGTCATAATATTAATTTCATGATAGGGAGATATCAGATGGGGTTAGATAAAGGTATAATTTCACTTTTTAATAAAATAAAATCCAAGATCTGTCCAATCAAATTGATAATTATTTTACATACGTTTATTTCACAACACAAATTTGCTGAATAAAACATTGTCTTTTCAGAAACTTTTTCGCCTTAGTTCTTGTAACATCTATGCCATAAGTACTGCAATTGAAAATATCATAGCAAGTTCTAGTTAAAGATATGAAAGAAAATTCACAAATAGTCAAAGAACCAAGTTATTATACAACTATTTCTTTTTCCTTTTTAATTTCTGATATTCCCCCTTATCTCTTTCGATTATTAACTTTTTAGTAGTTACCATTTTGTAATTTATTTTTAAAGAATTATTTATGTTTTATTACAATTAGTTGAAGGTTTAGTTTTATCGTATTACTGTACACATTTATTAAAATATTTATTTGTAGAGGCATAGAAAGCAAGCTTTAAACCTTATTATATTATGACATATTATATTGAAAACATTTAAAAACGTAAATATAAAGTTTATCAATACATATAATCAAACTATGAATAAGATTATGATCCAAAATAATAAAGAAAATACTTGAAAAAGTAAAACAAAAGTTTATTGATTCATGGGATCGATTTATGAGTCCTTACTGTCCATTAGAACTGAAACCACAGACGATAACCATTCAGCTACTTTGTGTACTATAACGAATTAATTTGAGTAATATTATATGTTGCAACTCATTTAAAAACCGTAAAATAACATTAAGCTAAACGATATTTTACAAAAATCCTAAAAAACACGTTGTTTTTAATGACTTCATGGAACATTTATAATAAATTTTAAGAAAATCTAACAACTCGTTTGGTCGTAATCGTGTAACAAGCAGACAAAAGAAATGCAAAACGGTCAAGTTAAAACAGGACCCAAACCACACTATAAATATAAACAAAATACAAGTACACACTAGACTCTATTCCTTTTTATTTCGTTAGGATTTTCAACCATTTTATACACAGTTAAAACACGTACACTGTACGTTACCCGTAGGCTATTAGCTGTGACAGCGTACATCGTTATTATTTAAGTCAAATTGTGTAAAATAAAAATCAATTCCGTTTATTAACCAACATAACATATTGAAATGTTTTACCATTTTAAATTTATTACCTGTAAACGAAAAGATACTTTTGAATTTAATAAACACAAATTTTATATTTCATATTCGTGTTTAGTAAGATATTTTAAAACTGCAATTGGTCACGTAAAAAACTATAACAATCAATTATGTCGTGATTAATTATATTTCAACTGTCTACTAAAGGTGCATATTCAATTCTTTTTACTTTCTCCAGCTATATGTAGTATATGGAAAAAGTATTGTTTTCGTACAAATTTTCGAATTTGAATTTTTAGTGTAATTATCTGTTTTATTGCTCCCTGAACTCTAAAAATTGTTTAGTGGAATTATCTGTGTTGGTGCTCCCAGAACCCAAAAATATTTTTATTGGAATAATTTGTTTTGGTGCTCCCTGAACACAAAAAGTGGTTTTTTGGTGATGTCTGTCCGTGTGTCTATGTGTCTGTAAGGATGTGTACAGAGATGGAGACCATACCAATGGTCCGATTTTGATGAAATTTGGTATGTTGGTGTAGTTCTGGAATATCTCCAGGAGTATTTTTCATTTTTTCAAATTGTCGGTTTTTAAGGGGTTTTACCCCCCAAAAATAGCCAAAAAACTAGAAAAATCTAAATTTCTCAAAAACGGCTCTAACGATTTTCATAAAATTTGGTTTATTTGTAGCCCTTAATGAAATAAACCGCAGCTTTATAAAAATTCTCGTTTAGGTAATAGTAATAATAATAACAAATTTTTTGTGGTTTTTGGCCGAAAAGGGGGTTGTTTTTCAAAATGTTTCAAAACCTTTTTCGAGAATCTATACATGCCTAATTGACATGTTTGGTGCAAATTTGTTCGAACTTGATCGATTGGTTTAAATAATAATAATAATATAATATGGATGTGTATAAGTTACATGCATCTAATATTTTCCATGGTAACATTTTCCTACTTTCGCAATTCCAAATAACCCCCTCCTATGCTACTCTTGGGAAGGTATAAAGTTTCAACTGGGGGAAAGTATGTGGCAGTTATCTGGTACCGTTTATTTCTTATGTTATAATAGATTACTACTTTGTAAATGCAGTTATCTACAAGATAGGCTATAATAAAAATATTTATTATACAAATTATATCTGCTAGGATCCATGAAATAAGTTTTAGTACAATTTTCTGCCAATCCTAACGTAACACTTTTTTAGTGAAAGTGTTACGTTAGGATTGGCAGAAAATTGTACTAAAACTTATAAAAATATTTGTACTAACTTGGTACACTCTTTCATGGTGCATTATGTAGTTTAAGTTCAAAATATTGTGATATTATGCTATTGAAAATAAGCTGATATATATATACTTTATAATAGATATTATAGTCGTTATAAGCTGCATTAAACTACCTCTACTCCTTTAGTCCGGAGTTAACTTTTTGGTAACTGAAGTAAAGTATTTGTTTCAATCGTTCCGTTTGATAAATACAATTTAAACAAATAATCGTTTAAAAGTTAAAAGTAATTTTTATTTGAGCAATTTTTAAACATTTATCAAAAGTATATTCAGGATGAAGGAAATGTTGCTTTTTCTGAAAAAAACTGATATGAAAGGGTTTACGTTAACAATATTTTTCGGCGCAATATAAATGGAAAATGTATTAAAACCTTTACCTTTGTCAGCCAATATAAATGTTAAATAATTCATGAGGGGAGAGAATAATACAATGATGTCAGGAACAATTTTCGCTTTTACATCCCTAACACAAGTTGAGCTGCAAAGTACAATAATTTTAAAAGACATTGTTTTTACACTAAACTGTATTTAAAGAAAATAATGTTCGTTCCGATCAGTCAAATAATAAATACAACTAACTGAAACGTTTACAATTGCATAGGCCTACGTTTTAAAAATGCAAATTACTTAGAATATAGATAAGAATAATTAAAAACATTGAAAAAAATTTGTTTTCATGAATATTATTGGTATTATCTTTCATTATATTATTATTACTAATATATAAAAGCATTCAAACAAAAATTCTTCTTTGGACTAATACGATTTTAATTTAATAAATAATATCCTCACCCATTCTCTCTGTCCATCTATCTCCTTCTATCTATCTCTCTCTTTTCCTCCTTCCCAAACTCTCCCCTCTCTCCCCCTCTTTCTAAAAAGAAAAACATATTAGTACATTAGCTTTAAAGATAATCTTAACAAAATATAAAGTAAATGTAAGGAATTACTCATTTATTCAACAACTTTTTTATAAACAATATATGTCTATCTTCCTGGATTGTAAATATTATAATGAATATGTTTTAGGACAATTCCTTAATACTCCGTCAATCCGGTTCAATCCGTACAATCCAAATGGATTACCAGTTTCGACGGTTGTAAAGAAAACAATACAAATATCGTGATATTATACTGCATAAAATAATCTATGGTATATATATTTTATGGTTTAGTCGCTATAAACTACATTAAATCCCATTTTCAGAACCACATGAAGTTATTCAGCCCTGCTTAGGCGTCGTCTTCTTTGTTGGTACATATTACGTGACATAACAACTTAATTCAAATTATTAAGAATATCAATTAAAAAAGACAAGATTGAATTAACGAACATTGAAATATTTAAACATTACCAAAAAATGTTACAAATGCAAGAACCGTCTGCATTCCAATAATTACATTAACTATTCAAAAACCGATATTGACATCAAAGCACAGGAGTAAAATGTACATATCGGGCGGTCGCTAATAGCGTACTGTAGTTGTGGACAGCGTAACTCTGAACCAGGAAAAGGCTACCGTCAAACGGATGTACAGCGGATTTGAAGCGATCCTGGTTCAGAGTTACGCTGTCCACAACTATAAACAGTCTGTAGGTCGTTTGGTTCGATACCTTCTATCAGTCCAATCACTTTGTTATATAGTTCATTGGAGCTATAATTAATTTTGCCACTGAACAGAAGTTTGTTTGTTTTTTAGTTGCGGCGTATATTTCGAACTCTTTAAGTGCTGATATTAAACGGCTCTTTTTGAACATATGGACTATTTCCAAGTTGTGTTCTCTAGAAGTGTATTTGTGGTCACGGTCTATAAGGTGTTGGGAAAAAGTCGTGGTGAGTTTTCTTTGAATTGTGTAGCTAAGGGTCGTCCGGTTTTGCCGAAGTAGAATTTTTCGGTCAGTATAAGTGATTTTATAAACAAGAAGCAAATTATTTTTGTGGATTGGGAGGTAGCCCAGTCGGTATAGGTTAAAGCTACCAGTTTTTGCAATATGGCTGATTTTTTTTGTAAGTACCTTAAAGTATGTACATTAACATGAAAAAAGTTTACCAGTCTATCAATTTCCCAAAGTCGAAAAAAAAATCGATTATAATTTTTTTTTCTTTCGATTATCCCTAATATTTCGAGCTATGGTGAAGATAGAGAAAAATTTTAAAAAATACCACCGTGTAGGGGAGGTATTTTTCAATAAAAAAGGTCATATGTATTTGTTTCGTCCAAGCAATGGTTTGTCTGGAAAAAATCGATAATGTAGGTATGTATTTTGCAGCAGGGGAAATCACTAAAAGGGGACATCTTATTCATATATAAAGCGTTGGGTCATTCTAAATTGGCCGAATTTTAATATATCGAATTGAAACTTGACATAGGAGTTAAAATATATATTTTAAACATTTATGCTGAGTCTCAACTTGTTATCTTTAAAATGACCCGATCTAGAGCCACTTGACTCATCAATGGGTTTCTCGATTTTAGGAGTGCCGGACCCACGAACTAATTTTAATCGGCTCCAGTTTAGAAAATTTTCAAAATATCAACCTGAAAGTTTTTTGACAAGTTAAATATAGATTCAAACAAGTTCAAGGAGTATAAACCTTTTTTATTATTTACTTTTAAAAGCACAAGTAAATTAAAAAAGTATAATTTTAGACCTTTTTAGATTTTTCATCAAAACTCTTGAGTTGATCATCTGCAGATTATTCATTTTTGAAAATATAGTTTTTAAAATAAGTATAGCAAAAAACAATTGTATTTGTAACTTCTGTACCAATTTTTAAATCGATATGTTAAAAAATGTTGAAAATGGAGTCGTTGAATGCAAAGGTGTTATAGTTAAAACGAGATAGGTAAAACAGAAGACTATTTTCAAGCGCCTCGTTTTTAAAAATAACAAGAAAAAATCGTTCATACTTACTAAGAATATTTATACTCGTGTACTCAACTTGTAAAACAAATTTGGTGTTGATATTCCAAAAATTGACGAAACTGGAATAGATTGAAATTAGTTCGTGGGTCCGGTACTCCTAAAATCGATAATCGAAATCGACTCCTAGATCGGGTCATTTTCAAGATAACAAGCTGAGACTCAGCATAAATGTTTAAAATATATATTTTAACTCCTACGTCAAGTTTCAATTCGATATATTAAAATTTGGCCAATTTAGAATGAGCCAACGCTTCATATTTGAATAAGATGTCCCCTTTTAGTGATTTCCCCTGCTACAAAATACATACCTGCATTATCGAATTTTTTCCAGACAAACCATTGCTCGGACGAAATAAATACATATGTCCTTTTTTGTTTAAAAATACCTTCCCTACACGGTGGTATTTTTTATTTTCCTCTATCTTCATCCCAGCTCGAAATATTAGGGCTAATCGAAAAAAAATGATAATCGATTTTTTTTTCGACTTTGGGAAATCGATAGACTGGTAAACTTTTTTATGTTATTCTACATACTTGAATGTACTTATAAAAAAAAATCAGCCGCATTGTAAATTACTGGAACTTTTGGTCTAAATTTACCTCTACCGACTGGCCTAAGGCTGTTCTTAGTTTTTGCTAGTTTATTTGACGTTTTGTAAGACAAAATTAGGGTTTTTTTTCTTGAGTCCTAAGATGGAATTCCAGTCTCCCGCCAAACTCAATGGATATGAATGTTTTTTTTTTTTTTTTTGCTACATTATTCTCGATACGTTCTGCAGGCTTAGTGCCCTTTTGTTTTTTCCTTATTTATTATTCTATTATTTCTGGCTTGTAACCGGTTGCTATGGCTATATGTTTGATCATGTTATACGCTTTCGTATATATAGGCCTAATTACCTGGATTTATTGGTGTGTGCATAAGGCTGTGGACAAGACTACTGCAGGCGGACAATGTATGTGTTTATTGGTGGTTTGGTCGTTGGTTGTGGCTTTTCTGTATACATTAAATAATTTATGAATACTATTCTAGATTTTATAGACATGTATAAACAGTTTATTGATTTATTTTTTCAAATGTGATTCTTATTTTATTTGAAACTAAAAATCTGCTAGTATTTTAATAAACAATACATTACTAAATACAATTAAATCCCAACATGAATCCCGCAATAATAGCCACAAAGATCTAATTATGTGTGAATGTCTGGACTCAAAAATAATTATAAATTCTACTTAAGGAATTTTAAAATAACAATTTATTTAACAATTTAATAACAAATGCATATATTTATTTATAAACGACCTATATTAAAGTTACTTTAACCAAATATAGTTATAGTTATAGCTCTCAGAGCAAGTAGTAAACTTTAAAACTCTTGTAATGTTTGAAAACTACTTTTAAACCTCTCCTCATTCACGTTCAAACAAAATATAAAAAAACTACAAATATATTATATCTGGATATATATATTAAAACGATTAAAACTTGCCCCTTTTTTACAGTAACGACTCTACAACTATTCTTTTCAGTACATGATAGTTAATTGGAATTGCTGTATAAAATTAGTGCGACTGATTCCTAGTTACGTAAAGATCACAAACCACACTGATGCTACAAGTACCTAATGCCAAACAATTAACTCCCTCAACTCAATTATGTTTAACTTGAGAGCAATCTGAGGTTGCCCAACTTAATGTACTATCTCTGTCACACTACAAAGAACTGAAAGTAGTATTTCTTAACATTATTTATTATTTATTCTATTTTAATGTCTAACAATGATACAATAGTTTTCTTCATTTTTCTATTTCCATAGAAACTTAATGATTAATATAGATTTTCATGACAAATTCAGCATGTTTATCAAATTGAGTTTAGTAGTTTTACTTTTAATTGGTTGTTTTTTCTTTACAGAAAATTGGAAAAATGCCTATGAATATATATCACAGTTGCCTCTATCAGGTAATCTTTATAAAAAAAAAAAAATGTGTAACATTTCTTTATTTCTAGCTTTTAATCTGAGAGGACTCTGTTTTGTTATTTACTTCGAAGTGAAAATTGTATATAAGCAAAAATCAATAGCTCCATTTATAAGTCCTTATGTAATTCATTTGTCAAAATAATTTAAAAAAAAGCAATAGAATCTGTCGTAAGGAAACTTATTGGATATATTCAAATGGTTAGAAGTAAATATGAGTTTCCCAAACAGAAATTATACCTGCTTTCGAAAGAAATTTTTACAAATCATTTAGATTAAAAAAACATAACCTCCTGCTGAACTATCAACGCAGGTCTAAAATAAATTAGAAACAAAATCTTTGAATAACCTGGGAGCATTATTTCATATTCTAAAGTTAGTGTAATCTTATGAAGATGCAGGGTCCAACTTAATTTATGTTTATTAGCGAATTTCCATAGGAAAAATGAGCTATTGCAGTGGCCCTTATGGTGAGACCCAAGGTCGGGAGTAGCAAATGAGCACCGATCATGGTCCCCAGAACACGTTTTGGGGTGTCATTACAAATCATATACGTATATATTTATGTATGTATGTATGCGCACTCTAACGGACGCAATTTACGACCGATTTAGACCAAATTTGGTACACACATTGGGTTTCTAAGTCGCTTGAACTGGTAGGTTAGCAAAAAAAAAAAAAAAAATGACCGGAAGTAGACCAACTTTTTGATCGGAAGTAACTTTATGTATATTTGTGTACGCATTTTACGCCAGATTTTGTCCAAATTTGGTACACACGTTGGTTGTCTAGGTCACATGGACGAGTTCGTTAGCCAAAAAAATTGACCGGAAGTAGACCACATTTTTGACCGGAAGTACCATTATATAAGTGTGCGCACTCTAACGGACGCATTTTATGTCTGATTTGGTCCAAATATGGTACACAGGTTGGTTTTTTAAGACGCTTGGATGAGTACGTTAGCCAAAAAACATTGACCGGAAGTTGACCACATTTTTGACCAGAAGTATCATGTATATGATTGTGCGCACTCTAACGGACGCATTTTATGTCCGATTTGGTCCAAATTTAGTACACAAGTTGGTTTTCTAAGTCTTTTGGACGAGTTCGTTAGCCAAAAAAATTTACCCGAAGTAGACAAAATGTTTGACTAGAAGTAAAAAAATTTTGAGAATTTTCGTACTAAAATTTTGTTTAAAGTTTTATTTAAAAAAATAGACATACGAAATAATTCTGCACATTTTTTTACGCGACCTTATAGCCCATCTGGTTCCCCCAAAAACAATAAAAACGTAAAATACCGTAAAAGTACCAGTATTAAATCCACGGCTTTTACTGTGGTGCTGGCAGTTCCTTCGTGAGTAGATCAATTTCCCAAATAGTTGTTTGAAACCCAAATACATATATACATTTAATATTGGAAATTCGCTCAACTCACGTCAGCGGTTCAGCTGCGTGGTCGAATTATTTCTAAATTGTAATTGAAGTATACATTTAAATAACATTAATTAATAGTAGCTTTAAAATTAAATATTTAAAAGTATTGATGGTATTGGTAGTATTGATAGTAGTATTGTTAGTTAAAAATTTTGATTTCTCAATAATATCGAAGTACTTTTTAAAGTTTGAATTACAACATACATCAAAATGTTTATAAAAAAATCGTCTGTTTTCACCTAGCTTATGATGAAATTGAAATTGTTGAAGAAGTAAATACCTATGACGATTCTTTGTATGGTGTGTACATAAGCTACACCTACTTGATCACAGCTCTTGGGACTATTCTGCTGATATCAGCACTGTTGTTTTTATGGAGTGTTTTTCGAAGATCAAAAGGTTTATGCAAAGAGTGGACAGCTGATGAGCCTAAACTTGATGGCAAGCATGAACTTTTTGAAATTTTGTGTGACCAGATTAAATCCAAATTAGCAGGTATTTAAGAAGGCATTTAGTACAACTAGCTTATTTTGTAAACACATATTAGTTTTAAGCCAAATTATATTTACATGTTTTTAAGATTAAAGACAAACATCGCATGCCATTGATCATTTATAAGCGAAAAATGTAAAATTACCATATTTGCAAATTCTTAGTGTATTTGAAAAAGGTGTAGTTTAAAATGAAGGCTTTGTAATTATTCATAAATAAACGCAATAAAACAAAGAGGCATAACATTTTTGTTTTGAAGAAATACTAAGCCTAAATTGTGTTTTAATAATAGACTATATTTATCTTGTAATTTTCATTATATTTCACACATTTTCAATTTATCTGCAAATCATCAATTTGTAATAGTCATGGAAATAAAATGATTTTGATGAAAATGTACCATAATTTTGTTATTCAACCATTTTGTTTTGATTGGCCGTAAACAAATTAAACTCAAGGGTAGTTTTTGCATATGCAACAACTGTAAAGTGTCAAGTTTGTAGAGTGTTACATATGTCCGGCATATTTAAATCAAAAATAGCAATCTCTTCGTGGTGGGGTGTGTGTTATAATCAAATCTTAAGGGTAACAAGATATCCATTATAGCAGAAAGATCAATATCTCAAGGCCTTAAAGAGCATAGTACAGGGAAATTTACCTGAGTTTTCCTTCATATTTTTTCTTTACTTCTTCTGAAGATCTTGTAATCATATGTAATGGAAAATCAAAAAACTGTATACATTTATGATTAAAATTGAAAGTTATAAGTGTAGTTGAATTTTTTTACAGATGAAAATAAAAGCCAAGATAATATAATTTCAAATATTTTAGACATGGAACAAAATTTTAAAAACTCCATTAAAGATATGGTAGCTCTAAAGGACGAACTCAATTTGATGAAACTGGAGGTAATATATTACATCTTAGTGAGAATAATATGTTTTATATTAATATTGTATTCATAATTACTGACTATATAGTACTATTTAAAAAAAAAAATAAAATAAAAAAAGTTAGGCCTACTGTTTAAATCATTTTCGTCTTCCAGTCATCGATATTTGTTAATACACTTTTACATATATAGTAAATAAGAATGATTTTTTTTACCAATTATTATAAAAGACTAAATCTTGCACTTTTACTATATGAAATATCAATTATTGGAGTTGGTACGGTATGTTTTGAATTATTATACATTATATCTTGCAAATTACAACTATTACTCTTTAAAATGAAAATATCATTTACGTTAATTACATGTTGGAGACAGTGGAGAAATGCATGAGAGGACCCTAAAATTGTTCTTTATTTCTATCTTAGAGGGAATATATTAGAGGCTACTTTTATATACAGTACTTTCATTTAACTATTAAAATCTGTAGAAATTTTACTTATCTAAAAATTTAAGAAGTTACATATCTACTTCATTATTACAGTATTAATAAAATAAAATATAGAGACGTACTAGTGCTTTTAGAATGATTACTTTTAGTGGATTTAATTAGACTTAGTTGTTTTCCAGCCATCCATGGGCTTTGTTACACAATACTTTTATTCAGAAATCATTATTCACTTATCAACTAAAATACTGATACTTTTTCTTTCCAGTTTTCTTGTCAGATCCCTTAGCTCAGTTACTTTTTTTCTTTTTTATTTCCGTTCCCATTTATCTTGCCTAATCTTATAAACTTCTTATCGTGTGTCATCTTTCCTAACTTATGAAGTTTCTGTGTTATTATTTATTTATTTATTGTATTATTATTATTATCCTTGTACACTATCAGAATCATTACAACAACACAATTATTATTAAGTAACCTAATTATAATAATAATAATAAATACTACATACAAAACTAAAATTAAATTTACAGGAAATAATTCAAAATAGAACTATTTCTATGTCTGTCTATTCTTTTTACGAGACTAAGACTTTGATGTTTTATTACTATCAATGATGATTATTTATTTATTTTAAAGTATTAATTTGATTAATTTACTATTATTATTATGTTTAGATGCAGTTGAAATTTGCCGAATTATTTTCACCTGTTGTTAAAGAAGAACAAGTAATTAAACCAATTGCTTCTAGTCACTTATTGAACAGGACTTTACAAAAATTTTATGTAAGTCAAATAAATTAGAAGTACATTTTGTTAAATAAAATGTTTAGTTGGCCACTAATTAACTAAAACTATTGCCCAGTGTCCTCACCTTAGTCTGTAATCTACTTTGAAAATTTTCTTATCACATTTTAGTCTCTTTTGTAGAATGGAGTAAGTAGGCCTAATCGTTTTATTTATAATAATCACATTCATTTTAATGTTAGGGCAAATGTCAGCTGTACATTCAATTGTGTCTGCTGGTGGTGTATCACAATAAAGTTTGTTGGAAATTTCCTTTTTTTTTAAATCTATTTTAAGAAAATTATTTGATGACAAATTAAAATAGTGTACACCCTGAAAATTTTAGGGTCCTACTTCTACGTACATATTTTATTACATTCATAATAATAATTTTAAAATGTTCATTAATTGTATGCCATAATTGGGATAGTCAAAATGTGTTTCCTCAGACACATTCAAACTTCTTCAAATTCGTTTTTCAGTTTGAAACTTCTTAATATGTGTTTAAAAAAAGAGTTTTCACTTTATTCATTGTATTTCTTACTTTCATTGTTTTCAAAATTGCGTAAAAAAGTAATCATACCAACTCTCAGCAGCTGAACCGTATTATACAAAACACATGTGTACCTCTTTAAATAGTATACATTTTCTGCAAAAATAAATCTTATTTCTATGTTCTTGGTCTTGTCTGTATTTAACGTACAGACACTATTGACGCAATCCATCTTCGAAGACGAAGAACATAGAAATAATTTTTATTTTGTTGGAAGTCTATCATTCAAAATGAAAAATAAATCTTACAAAATTTAAATTATACTAAACATAAAAAAAACGACAAAAAAAAGGAAAACAGTACGAGAAAGTGAAATAAAATTATGACCGAAAACAAGTTAGGTCGAGATTTCTTTTTCTTTCCCCCTTATGAAGTCCAGTCCATTAGCCTCCTTGCATCCAAGTACAGATGACTGCTGTTGCGAAACCTCCTGTCTTCAACTTCCTGCAACTGACACTTTGATCCTGGTTGTTGAATTGAAGTACTCAATTCTGTTCAGCTGAGCTGCCAGACAGTCATGACAAGTATTAAGCAGCAAGAGTACAACATACTCTCTTTCTGGTTTATTTCTGTTTTAGTCCCATGTCTCCGCTATGCCCATCCAGATCTTTTTTCTCCAAAAATTTGTTGACTTGCGCTTCAGTTTGATGTTGAACAAACACGGGGCCCTGTCCGAGTTTTTATATTTTGATTTGGCTGGTGTGTTGACCCATGATTTTATAGTCCTAACAAACTCATATATGTCGAAGCTGCTTGCTGTTTAATTGGCTCGTTGATTAGAAGGTTAAGGATGTATTGTTGGAAAGCCACCGCTGGTGTTGTACATTATGTTGGCATCTATATAATCTCTCGATATTAGCTTTTGAGGCAGTTACCAATGATTCACCTCCATATGTTATTATGAGTTTAATGTCACTTTTGTATATTGTATTGAGCGTATCCTGGTTACAGTGGCGGCTGGTGAATTATTAGCACGGGGGTTGAAAGCTACCAGGTCTCTGCGGATTTTTTTTTCACTTTCATACCTTTTGTTGCTACAGTTTGACTATTTTGAGACATCACTTAAAAGCGTTTAGAGGGTAAGAATCGGATTATAGATTTGATGATACATTGCTAAATTAGGGTATGTAAATTAATTATAAATAAAAAATTATGAACAATGTTGTCTTACATACTAGTACAGTTTATTTATAAGCAGGAGGTAAACAAACACATAAAGGATAGGCACGCTGTATACATAACACTGAGTGAAGGTGAGTTTCGGCTATCTTTTCGTGGAGTCGGGAGTCGCTGTATCTAAACTGCAGCAACATACAGTGTTATACTGGCGATTCCCCCTTCGTTCCTCCCTACCTACACGCCCAAGTCAGGAGGTTCATTCTTTATGTTGGAAAAGCCAATGTGTGCGATACTTCTATAGGAGAGAATTGTAACTCACTGTTGTATTTAAAAACTTTTCACTCTATATTATTGGATTTACGAAACTCAGAACTAAATATTTGTAGTCGTTAAAATTCTATTGAATTAAAGCAAATTGCTTGGGGATTCACTGAACCAAAGAGCCCCCAATGCCTAGTTACTCTGTCTCACCATTTTATCTGTTTTTTTCTATTTCTGGACAGTTTTCAAATGTTTCCATCCCATGTGATTATTCAAGTTCAATTTATTATCCAGGAGGACTATCAGGTACCTTGTACTTTCACTTTTTTTTAGAAGGTAGTATTTTATTGCTTATATATAAGTTACAGGTAGGGTTCTTATATCAATTGTCTCAACAAGAAGAATCGGTAAAATGTTTTAGTTGGTTTTATCTACTGCCCTATTATAGAGTATATTCAAGGCCTGGTTTAGTATCGTTTCCAAAGACTCTTTGCCGTTTATTGGTTATTATTACCAGCTCAGATCACGACATCGTCCATGAACATTCCAACCTTGAGACATTCTATGGACTTGATTTTTTTTGTGGGAGATCATTTATGTAAATATTGAAGATAGTCTTGCTGGAGTCTGCTTTTTGAGACAGCGCCACGATGGCCGTGGTTGTTAAGGCGTCAAAGTTTTATCAGTCGTGATGGCAACCATCAATGGAAAAGTTCCGGGTTCAATTCCCATTGACCCCAAATAATTTTCTAAATGGTTTCTTAACAGACATCATTGGCTGTGGTTCGGATTCCACGTAAAACTGTAGGTCCCGTCTTCATTAGCCTTAAGTGCAAAACAGCAGGACGTTTAAAAAAAAATCTTGAGACAGCGCTTTCTTAGATTATTTAAACCCTGAGTTGGCTTTTCCGTATTTCACTTCACTCTCTACTAGGAATCTTCTGAACCAGTTCAACATATGTCCACTTTATCACAGCTGTATAAGCTTCATGAGATGTTTGTTCCTCCACACTTTATCATAAGCACTTTTGAAATCTATAAACTTTGCCAGGACAGTTTCTTGGGTGTTGAATGCTTCCTTGACTTCCTGGGTAAAACTTATTATTTGGAGATAAGTATATTTTCTAAACCTAGCCTGTTCCTTGGTATCTTCAGTTTCTAAGTACCAATTAAGAATGTTTGAAATTACTCTTTTCTGGATTTTTGTGAGGCCTGAGGTAAGAACTAGGAGTAGGTAAGAAGATAAATTTCAATATGTTAGCTCACGGATTGGAAAATTTAATCAATATATAAAAACAATAAATAAAAAAAGCAGGTATTGTACCTATTTAATTTATTGAGTAAGAAGATACTTGCTCTTTTGGTTTCCTAGCTTTTAGGATAGGTATTGTGGTTGTCCGGATGGTTGGTAAGTTTAACTTAATGTTATTTAGTTTATTATAGATCGCCAGTAAAGTTTTGAAGGTTTCTGGTCCAAGGTATATCATAAATTCAGGGAAGATTGTAAGCCTGGTTGTTTATGGGCTTGTAAACGTTTATAGCCTCATTGGAGAAGTTCCAGAAGAAGTTGTTGTTTCCATGTTTGTTTCCTAACCTACTTTTCACATTCTCTTTAAGCTTTTTCTTGTGTCCTGAGTTCTGCAGCAACATTAGTTAAAGTATTTATGCCTAGCAATTTTATAGCAATCAGCAATCTGTTACTTCTTTGTCCTGCATTGCTATAGGACATGACTGTGGTTCTGAGTTTCATTTCCAATTCAGGATATGAGTCTGTGTGCATTTGCGTCATTTGTTTTATAGTTGATTGTTTTCAAGAGAGTATTCCATGACTCCCTCTTCGTCAGTGTTATCCTCTGTCTCAATTCTGCCACTGCCTTACGCCATTCACCCACCTCTCCCTTGTCTTTTATACTTTTGTCCTAATTGTCAGTTATGTAAGCTCTTCCATCCAGAAGGGTTTATAGTTTGGTTATTTACCTCTGGGAATGGTAGGGGGGGCCTAATTAGATGTTCACAGAAATTCTTAAGCATAGTTTCCGGAAGTAGTTTTTTGTCGAACTTCAAGGCAGCTGTTTCCAAGTTCAATTTATAGTTTTTTCAGTTGGTTTTCTTGAAATTCCATCTCCTGCACTGATCCCTAGGATTGGGAGGATACCTAGAACCATCCCTGGTCGGGTCAATTGGGTCAAAGGGGGCTTATACAAACTGCCTATATACATTCTGTATTGCCTTCCGAGGGGGTTAAGTTCACTTTGCATCCATGCCTACTCAATAAAAAGACATAATTTTAAAAAATAAAATGTTTTACTGTTTTAGTCTTATTTACATTCACGACTATTATAATCTATATAGTTTTTATAAAACTGAGTCCATAGATTGAGTTCAATCCCAGGGGTTTACTGGTGCAGGAAATACGTTCCGGTATCGCTTTTTATTATTTTTTGTTTACGATTTGTTTTAACGTTGCACAGTAATCCACTCCCACAATCACACTCATTCAACAAGCGGTTCAGAATTTTACGTCCACCAATCACCAATTGAAACACAACAAAATATCCCCACAATACCGTGCGTTGTGACTATGCGAGCCAACTACAGTAAAGTCTCCCACATTGTCCCTCAGCTCGGAATCGGAAAAGGGCAACTTGGGAACACCAGCCAACCTTTTGCCAGCCTCGCGGCATGCCTTTGGTGTTCGGCGAGCACTGCAAATGATTACAAATAAGAGACTGACGATTCGGAGTCGAAGAGGCCGACAAGTTTAAAAACCAGTGGTGTTTAAACTTTTATATTATTAAATTTTTCGGCACGAGGTGAAAAGGCTACTGACTAAACAAGAGAAAGTTTTTGCTTAAAATAATATGCTCCTCTAAAATTTGCTACGTGCCATATACAAATGCAAAAATAGTTACATATACATGTGTACTTTCTTTTAATAAACATAAGTATATTATCTGCTGTCTTAAAATTAAAGATACTTAAAGTAGGGGTTTTATAAGTGAACATTTCAAAATGCCAGCAACTTCACGGAACAGGAAAAATTACGAGTAAACAACTGTTCAATCTGGTACGGTAAGGGGCGCCCAACGTAAGCTTGCCCCGGGTACCTACACTAATAGGGATGGCCCTGAGGATACCATAGCTAGATCGGGATTGGTTGAAGAACCAAGTAGCTGATAAATGTGCCTGTATCACCTTTCCTGGTCATCAGTTAGACTGGATTACTATTAATGAAGTCTTTTATTTTTTTCACTTTGTTGCTGTAGTTGGCAGGAGAGGCTGCATTAAAATCTCCTATCAGCCAGTAGCAGTTGACACGTCAAGCTTCAAGTTTTAATTAGTTGGAGGGTTATACACTGTAAACAAAATTACCTTCTTATTAAATATCCACACAATCACTTCTGCCATTTCATATGTGTAATTTTTGTTAATTTCCTTTACAATACGAAACCTAGACGTGATATTCTTCTTTAATGATATATAAGTTCCACTGGCAACTTTCCCCGCTTTAAAAATAGAGTAGATAACATAGTTTCCGATACTTAAGTACTTTACATTGTATTTGGCTATGTTCGCTTCTTTTGTTAGTAGAATGTCCACCTTTTTGTCTTTCATTATCTTCTTAACGTTTACTAATTTCAAAAAATGATATTCCTGATTCCACTGAAGGATGTTTGTCAAGGGTTTTGTTCTTATAAGGGCATTTGTTTTCGTTATCTTATTTGTTGACTTAATATGCATTTTTGCCAGTGCTGTTACTCATCTAGCACTACCCAGGAGGTATGTGTAACTTAAGGATGATACAGACGTGAGCAACATCACCACCCTAGGTCGAGCTATTCCTATCAAGTTAGCAACTTTGTTTACAAAAAGGCATTTATTTTTAGTCCCTTCGAAGTGACTTGGTCATAATGCCCACAGGAATCATGTCAGCTTCAGCATAAACATGTTTTAACGTTATTTGTGAAAATTTTGTCTAATTAAAAGCTGCATAAAAACCACATGTGTTTTTATGGTCAGGCGTCGAAAGGAATAAATCAGCTTAAGTACTATTGTGAACAAAGGAAAACGAGGAGAAGCAGTGGTCACGGGATTTTTTATTTACAAACCAAACATAGTATATGCAACAAAAAAAGTATCACCCAAATCAATTATTCGTTTTATGTACGAACGTGGATGAATGCTTAAAATATGAAAATGAATATTTCTTTGTTTCTTTATCCTCTATACACTCAAAAACTATTCGACCCATTTCACTAAAAACTTCACATTTTATCAATACTAATGACGGGAACGTTTAGATATTACAGTCTACAATCCAAGGGGTTAATTAAAATGGGGTTGCTACCCCTATACAATAAATACACTATAAATAAATACTACTTCCTAACTTACCTTCTAACTAGTCCAAACAATGTCCCAAAGTCCCAAAGTCAAGAACTGTGTTTCTTCCATTATTTCCCTCTTAAACTTTTCGTTGACTGGACTGTTCTTCCTACAAGCTATTAAGCTAAATTTTTTCAGTATTATTCTTAAGGGATATAAACAAACATTTTTTTGCAATTAATTACTTAAGTCAAAGTAAGTATCCTCAAAATTAAATAACAATTTAAATGGGATAAAAATTTACATTCACACTAAACATCCTTGTGTTTAATACGCACTCTAAAACTTACACTGATCATAAGAATGTTATTTTAACCACAAAAAACTTCAAAATTAATTGTTTAATGCACACTCGCTATAAATTGTGATTGTTAATTATATTTGCGTTATAAAATCAGGCAATAGCAAAGCATTGTCGGATCCACTAGTAAAATTATATTTCAAACTTGTTGAACAGATAAACTTTTTTTATTTAAGGAAACCCGGACGTGAAACAATATTTGTTTTCATATTATTATTCTTTATTGAATTACCTTTACAGTAATAGTAAACACTTGACATTCATTTTTTTCCAATAGAAAAAAAGGTTTTTTGTAAGTGTTGACATAGTATCCCAACATCACTCTGCTTCTTTATTCTCTTTGGAGAACTGATTTTATTCCTCTTAGTATTTAAAGTATTTTAGTTCTACTGGTTTTTACGTTGGTACTGGAGTACGTTGGAGTGATTCACATGTTTTCAAATAAATCAGAATGTTTTTACTGTTGATTGTTAAGTGAATATTTCTGGTTTGAAATTTGCCAATTTAGATTCTCCTACAAAGGTACGTTCCGCTCCACTTAAGTCAGTCAATAAAACAAGCTAAATTCCAATAAGTGTGACCAAATAAGTGTGATCTGAAATCCAAAGGTTTAGGTTAGCAAAGCTTACGTTATCCCATGTACGATTTTCAAAATGTTTGAGTTTTTTTTTAATTTTTGGGAGGGGTTTGCCTAGGTTACTTTCAATACAGCTTAGTTAATCTCACGTTACCAAATCCAGCTCTCTGATTGGCCGTGTCGTTACTTCCGGCATCCAACTGCCACGAACTACTACCGTGTTATACTAACCCATGAACTTTCCGAACTTGTTATCGAAAACGTAAACAAATGATACAATGTAGTAACTTAATTCCCTCAATTCCATTGAAAATATAGTTACCTAAGTACTTCTTGAATAACCCAAGCTACTTCTAAATAATAATAACATTTTACAGGTTGAGTCTTTGCTAGGAATGTCAAGCGAAGTTTGTCTCATGTCAATTCTTCCCGATGAAGCAAAAAAAGTCATATCTGCTGAGCAAATAATCGATCAAGTAAATCAAAATGAATCGCAAACAAAATCAGAAGATTTAATACCTCTCAAGGTTATGAAGGCGACGTCCACAGAATGTATTGAAACATCAGAAGCGAGCGGACTACTCCCTTCTACAAAAACAGAATCTCGAAATGAGTTGCCAACAGACCCACAAACTGACGACACGACTCAAGCAGAAGAGCCCTTAAAATTAATCAACTCCAAATTATGTGTTGCAAAAGGTAGCAAGTCGTCGATACCAAGAAAATGTGATATTAGGGCGAAAATAGTGCCTCCTAACAATAACAAACCAAAAACACAAAAGAGTGAATCAAGTTTGAAACTGGGTGAGGAAGTAGCAAACGCTTCTAAGACTCAATGTCCTGAACGTCCTCGAAGTTCTAGACAATCAAAACGAAAAGTTAAGAAATAATACAATTACAATGAATTTCAATTCTAAATTAAAGTTATTGTTAGTAATTTTCATTTACATACTCCGATTAATATTTATTTTCTACTACTTATAAAAATAATGCAAATATATTGAAATGAAGTTGAAATGTACGGAAATTAAATGTGGCCTATTTAACCTAAACAAATATATTTTCTAAATAATTATTGTGCGAAATAATGTTTTAATTAATTCTCGCCAATGTGTTTATTTCAATAAGATCCTAGTTGTTTTAATAGCACGCTTACAGAGAAGGCGCGTATCTTTTGGAACCAGAAGGGTAATTAACTGTTTAAAATAAAATTAATGATAGATAATCTTGATCCATCTGGAAGATTGCCACAGGCTGCGCTGCTTGTCACTGAAAGCCACCTTGTCAAAGTCGTCTGTAAAATAAAGTCAAGGATCTAGCCCAAAAATAGTACAACCACTCTTCAACGCCAATGCCACTACAGGTGGCCATTCCAAACAAAACTAGGAAGTTGCCATCTAGTTCGAAATTGTGTAGGCTAGATGCAATTGTAGGACCAATGCAATACATCATATCTAACTTGTCAAAATAAAAATATTCTATGTTTATTTTTTCACGACGTTTTTATTTCATTCGTGTTTATGGGTTTTTACGTCAAAAGGAAAAGTTAACCTATCTAACTGCCTTCACAGTTTTCCTGAATTTCTGTCCGTCTGTCATAGTCGATTAATTTAATCTGGAACAGAAAAAGTGTTACAATGAAATTTGACATAGACCTATAAGAATTTTAACTAACTTATATTATAATATACTCCAGATTCTGAAGTCGGTTCGATCATGCAAAGCCTGATGCAATTAATTTTGTTTCTGATTATTAATATAAAGCCCTATAGAGATCTTGAAAAGCCATGTCGTCACCCCACATCGTAGTTGACATCACAAAGGGGAGGTGGAAAGCTGGTCGTCCACTAGGTCGATACAGATAGCACCAATTAGGATGGAGCGCGAAGAGGGGAGTGTGCAAGCCTCCAAAGCCAGCTCCCACCACATTTCCCCTCTCGCGGCGGAGTACAGTCAGAGCATCGCTCCACGCGCTTGTCTGCCGCCTGCCTACCCAACTCATGTCTGCTCTGTAGTCGTGTTGATTGTATAATTATGGCATCTTACAGTTAACTAAAGCCATATTATAGGCATGGTATTTCATTAACGGTGAAAGTATATGAAATATTAGAAATTAAAAAAGAAATAATATAAACATTACGCGTATAGCCACCAGGATTGCTGATTTAACTTAAGTGACTTAGTTATTGTAACTTAATTACCTTGTTTTTCTCAGTGGTGATTAAAAAAATCATCATTTTAATTTTTAGTGACCAGTTTCGGTGAGGTTAAACCATCATCAGATTATCACAAAGTTTTAGTAGTTCTATTTCCACATTAACAGCATAAAATTACTTTAATTGTCACTATCCACTTATTATTTAATTATCATTAAATTAATTATCCACATCATATTAAAGCTAAATATACATACTAAAAGTTTTATTTGTGCCATTTTTGTGGATATTAAATAATTTAAAAAATATAGTTATAGAGTAAATTTACAAGCTTTGAGAAACCATTTTTTTAATTTATTTAAAATTTATGAAAACAAATGAACCCAGTCGGTATAGGTTACAACTACCAGTAATTTGCAATACGGCTGATTTTTTTTATATGTACCTTAAATATGTAGATTAACATAAAAAAAAGTTTACCAGTCTATCGATTTCCCAAAGTCGAAAAAAAATCGATTATCATGTTTTATTTCGATTATCCTCAATATTTCGAGCTGGGATGAAGATAGAGGTAGTTTTCAACAAAAAAGGTCATATGTATTTATTTCGTCCGAGCAATGGTATGTCTGGAAAAAATCTATAATGCAAGTATGTATTTTGCAGCAGGGGAAATCACTAAAAGGGGACATCTTATTCATATATGAAGCGTTGGCTCATTCTAAATTGGCTGAATTTTAATATATCGAATTGAAACTTGACATAGGAGTTAAAATATATAATTTAAACATTTATGCTGAGTCTCAGCTTGTTATCTTGAAAATTACCCGGTCTAGAGCCACTTGACTTTTCAATGGGTTTCTCGATTTTAGGAGTACCGGACCCACCAATTCATTTTAAACAGCTCCAGTTTAGAAAATTTTCAAAATATCAACCTGAATGTTTTTTTAAAAGTTAAATATATAGATTCAAACAATATCAAGGAGTATAAACCTTTTTTACTATTTACTTTTCAAAGCACAAGTAACTTAAAAAAGTATAATTTTAGACCTTTTTAGATTTTTCATCAAAACGCTTGAGTTAATCGGCTGCAGATTAGTCAATTTTTTAAATATAGTTTTTAAAATAAGTATAGCAAAAAACAATTGTGTTTTTAACTTCTGTACCAATTTTTAAATCGATATGTTAAAAAATGTCGAAAATGGAGTCGTTGAATCCAAAGGTGTTATAGTTAAAACGAGATAGGTAAAACAGAAGACTATTTTCAAGCGCCTCGTTTTTAAAAATAACATGAAAAAAAAATCGTTCATACTTACTAAGAATATTGATACGGGTGTATTCAACTTTTAAAACAAATTTGATGTTGATATTCCAAAAATTGACGAAACTGGAATAGATTGAAATTAGTTCGTGGGTCTGGTACTCCTAAAATCGATAATTGTAATCGACTCCTAGAACGGGTCATTTTCAAGATAACAAGCTGAGACTCAGCATAAATGTTTAAAATATGTATTTTAACTCCTATTTCAAGTTTCAATTCGATATATTAAAATTCAGCCAATTTAGAATGAGCCAACGCTTCGTATATGAATAAGATGTCCCCTTTTAGTGATTTCCCCTGCTGCAAAATACATACTTGCATTATTGAATTTTTTCCAGACAAACCATTGCTCGGACGAAATAAATACATAATATGACCTTTTATGTTTAAAAATACCTCCCCTACACGGTGGTATTTTTATTTTTCTCTATCTTCATCCCAGTTTGAAATATTAAGGATAATCGAAAAAAAATGATAATCGATTTTTTTTCAAATTTGGGAAATCGATAGACTGGTAAACTTTTTTTATGTTAATCTACATACTTTAATGTACTTATAAAAAAAATCAGCCGTATTGTAAATTACTGGAACTTTTGGTCTAAATTTACCCCTACCGACTGGCCTAAATGTATTAAGGAACAAATGTAGAACATATTAATTCGCTACGATGAGTATTAACGAACTTGTAAGCAATCTAATGAAACTCTGCATTTGTACGCTTCGAGGGGGGTGGAGGGAGAAGCACAAGGGGAGAGGCGGGGACTTTTGAGAAAATACAAGTCTCATAAGGGTCTATCACATATAAAACACTCAGCTTTCCCCTGATTAGTTGCGACAAAAACCCTTTATTGACTGGGCTAAAAAGCGTTCACAGCGACAGAAACCGTTCCGTGGCTAGACAGCAACTGAGTACTTTTTGACGGTGACTGTACTGAAGACTCACAGTCGAAAAGGAGAGGGTAAAGCGGCCCATACACGGACAGCCGTTGCTTGCCAGCGGTTGTATGTC
>JAGFPH010004656.1:34991-79367 GCA_018207615.1 Philaenus spumarius | reverse complement strand
TGTGTAATGTTAATATATAAGTATTGTATGAATTAGGATGTATTTTTGACTTAAATTATGAAACGAACTTTAAAAAAAAAAATCAATAAGTAACGTAGAGCTTGAGTCAAAATAATTTGAATTTGCATAAAGGACTATAATAATTGTTGATTTATTATTTAACTTGGTTAAGTATTGTTGAGTGATTTGACTTAGTTTGACATAATTGTAACAAGAAAAGTAACCAGAACATTGAACAATATTAAAGACTATGTATTGTATTACTAACTAGAATGTTTAGATTAAAAATGAGTCGGAACAACGAGACAGGAAGTAAGATAAGCGTAAGCTCATCACATCTTGTAGCGTTGCAGGGTGACCACCTAAACACCTGCTCTTCCGTCCCGGACACCGCCCCCCTCTTCTTTTAAAGTTTCAAAGTATGTCAGTCAGTCGACATTACTACCCATTTCACAATAGTAAGTAAGATAGAAAGTAAGACGTAACTAAATAATCAAATAATCAATTAATCAATTAATCAAATAATCCAATACGTATAAAAAGCAATTATGGACAAATATAATGTTAATGTTAATGGACTATATGAGAAGTTATGAGTTGATCATGCACATGTACTAATGGGAATAGTAAGATAATATGTTGGACTCATACGTAGAAATAAAATGTGGAAATATAATGTTACAATAAGTATGCTAGAATAAGATGTTACAATAATTATGCTAGAATAAGATGTTAAAATAATTAATTATAAGTTGAATTTTACAAGGCACAGAAACACAAACACGCACACTGCTAAGAGAAGACCGAACTTAGGCAACACCAGAGCGTGGGACAGTAAATTAACGTGAAATAAATATACTTAGGGCACATAAAATATAATTCTTTAATATAATTAAGCTATGATGTATAAAAAAAAAACAAAACAAACGGAATGGGACTTCGCATTGAACACGGACTTGAAATAAATAAACTAAATAAGCTTTGCAGACATACCCATGTCATTTAGATAACCGAATTGCTTATGCAAATTACGGGAAGCATATAGGCACCGTATCGAGTTTTACTAGTCAAATACTGACACAGTTAAGAATAAAACATTTTCACTAACAAGGAAAGAAACATAGTAAAATCTAAAGATAAACGTAGACGGAAATAGACTTCCTTGTTTACACACACAAGCGTGCGTATACGAGTCATTCATTCATTGCCAACAGATGTATACACTTTGAGCCAAGATAACACGACCACACACACATGTCATTGACTTGTGCTACTCATTCATTCTACACATATAAACAACACCGACCATGTGACACAATCTACTCACATGCTTATGATGAAACTTAGAATAAATTTAAATGTTTAAGGTTGCATAAAACTTGTTTAAGTTTTAAGATGTTTACTTATCAATTGTTTATGAGTAATATGTTCATTCGTAACCAGTGCTTGACAAATACGAGAATTTAAGAATTTCCTCGTAGAGTAAATTCCTAAAAAGGGTAGGAGGATGTAATGCCCAGCATTTCTGAGCATAACTATTACATTTTGAGTACGAATATTACAATTTAAATATAAAGAATAAAAACGGGAATAAGAGTTAACTTCACGGAAATATCAAAAGAAACGAAACCTTGACACGTGTAACAAATTGCACACGGCCCGAGAGATAGAAATAGATCAGAGGATCCACTCATCGGTGATAACTGGTACAAGGACATTAATTAACGTCTGATTTTCCTTGGCAACAACGCTAGGAACACGCACGTTATGCGAAACTTCTGGAAAAATACGTCATTCCTAAGATACGTAATAAGGCCTAAGATGGAATCCTAGGGCGGTTCCCTCGGCCTATATAACCCGACTTAAGACAGGGCTGAGGCAGTTCAGTTCAGCACAGTTCAGAGCAGACTCTTACACTCGCCCAGAGATCTCAGCGCCTTCATTGAGCACCTAGTACCTAGGGGCTATCAACATGCGCCTGTTATACGTAACGTGTAAGTAAAGAATTGTTTAAACTCGGACTTAGTGGAAAATGATATTCTTGTCAAGCTTGGTAACGAATTGAGTAAAGAATTAAGTAACTAATTAATTATTGAATTTGAACTAGATGACTTTTGCTATGGAATAAAGTAATGTTGTACTGGATTTGTTAATAGAGTAGTTGTACTCAAATATTAAAGTCATGTCAAACTTGAAATTTTAGTAAGACCTTCAGTCAAATCAATACGATCTGTACTCTCAAATGAATAAATGTTTCTTTGTTTTTAGTGAAATCTGTTAGTTGATAATTTACCTATACTTCCTAGCTGGCTTACTCCACTCAACCTTTCAATTATCCGAACATCTACTCTTATCAGTACTAATTAATGTAAAGCCTTGCCGATCACTCAGCCAGGTATTACATTTGGTGGCAGCGTGTTTAAATTTTGGAAATTTGGTACATTTCAAATTTTTGGAAAAAAAAATAAACTTTTTATTTTTTTTTTGAAAAAGAAGGGTTGAAAGTAAAATAGCTAAGAGTGTAGTTATAGAATAAGAGTGTATCTGGTTTTATTGATTAATTAAGCTATTTATGGGGGATCATTTCTCAGAACGCGGTATTTTAGCAGGGGTAAATATAGAACCAAAGGATGGGTTTGTTCTAATTGTGTCATTTATGCCACTTGTATTGAGGTATCCACCGTCTGGGCTTAGAACTTGGGTGTTTTATAAGTACATACACGTTAAGGGTAATATAGCGTGGGACGCAGGACATGAATCGTTTCGCCTGAGACATAAGGCAAGTGAAATTATGCAAATAATTGAGGACAAATGCGACACAATTAAAGTCACGAACTGGGGCGTGGTTATACGAGTTCCCGAAGACGAAAGGGATCAAGCGGTTCAAAATTTTGCCGAGTACTTGGGTTTAGAAAGAGAATAAAATTTTAATTATTTCAAAATTGGGAACCATAACTTTCTACCAAAGAAAAAACGCGACGCAGACAAACAAGTTCAGTTGATGGACAAATCTGCGAACCGACCATTTGGTACTCCATCGGGAACGACTCGCGAAGCACAATTTGAGCAAAATTTATATTTACGGGTAGGAACGCGGAACGCGGTAGTTACAGCTTTTTATGAGTACACAAGCGACCGGAGTGAAGTAAGGAAAATTGAAGTGCGAAAAGGCCAGATTTCTGAACTTCCAGAATTAATCTATGACGTGCCTAAGGCACTAAAAAAGGTTGAATGAGCGTGACATTACCAGCTCTTTGGGCGGAGAATGAGTGGTTGGTCGATTATTTAGAGCAAAGTGAGGGCAAAATTTTCAAATTTTACGAGTTTCGTAGGAATACAGCTCGAGCGTGTAACGTGGAAATAACTTACTCGATTAAGTCAGGTGAACTTTACACTCGTGCAATCGAAGGGAAAAGTCGGGAAACTACATTCAACATTAATCAGTGGGTGAAGTTTTACTTAAATATTAATTTAGGGGAGCTTATATTTGTATCAGCGTGTCAGGAAGCTGGATACATAGTGTTAGAATTTGTGGACATAGACGCCATCGATTTATATTGAAATGTGTCATTATGTTTTAACTGCTATATTGTTATTAGTTTTAACTATTGTGTTGTATTTATTTTGAGAACTATATGTCATAAAATTACTTAAGGCAGTGTAAATGAGTGGTCCAAACGTGTACTATATACCCATTAGAAACGCGGATATATTAATAGAGGGGACGACTAGTTTGTTGAAAAACCTAATACAGAGAATAGTAGAAAGGCAAGTAAACGGGCGTTCTAATTATACCGACGAGGCGAACGTGAGACGAGTAAAAATAATAAAAATAGAAATAGAATTTCTCTCAGATTAGGGTGAGTTAGTTTTGTATACAATGTCGATTGCGGATCAACTAACAGCGGAGCTGGAGGCTCTCCGAAATAGATTAGCGGCAGTAGAATTAGGCAGAACCAAGGATTTAGGCACGGCAACATTTGTAACCGAATACCGGGGGGAAATACAGGGTATTACGGTACACGAGTTCTTTAGGCGAATCGATCAGGCGGCATTGATGGGGCAATGGAGCGATAGCGACAAAGTCAATATCGTGTCCTTAAAAGTAAAGGGACCCGCGGCATTATTCTTCGGAAATAATCCAGAGTTGAATCAAGAGGGTGTTACGTACAACAAAGTGAAGGAGGCCTTCATAGAAAGATTTAAGGATAAGAGTTGTGACCAATACCACTATACGAATTTACAGACAGCGCGTCAGAAGCGGGATGAAACGCCCGAGGCGTTCGCGGATCGATGTAGGAAACTGTGCGCCCTAACCGTTAGGAAGAGTAATGACCCTACGGAACAAAGAGTTATCTTTGAGGAAGCCGAGAGACGCCTGCTCGCAGCGTTCGTATCAGGGCTCATCGGGCAAATGGGCACTCAATGTCGATTCGGAAACCCTAAAACATTACCGGAGGCACTAAATATTGCCATAGCCGTTTGCAACGCGGAACGGGATGCGAAAGTAGCTGGGGCACGACCAACGGTCTTTGCAACCCAGGTAACGTGCTTTAATTGTCAAAAACCGGGACATTATAGTCGAGAGTGCAGGGCACCTCGCCGTGGTAGAAATTTCGGACAGAATCCGAGTAGGCCAACTCAAGAAAATAGGGGATTTAGCTCAGGCAACCCTGTAAGAGGAAACTTGAGGGGCATTGGGCGTGGTCGAGGTATAGTGGACCGGCGATCAACGCATAGAGTAAGCTTTGAAAACCAAGACGTAGAATGTTATAATTGCCATAAAAAGGGGCACTTTGCAAGCTCGTGTTGGGCACAACAGCGTAGAAGGGCTGAACCATCCCCAAACGAGAGAAGGTCTGTCGAGAACGCTCCATCGGGAGACCAAGCCGAAGGGTGGAATTAAGTAGCCATGTAATTCCTAGGGTTAAGTGCGATTGTGGTGCAATAAGCCAGGATTTAGTTATAAACGTGGAAATTGAAAACTATAATAGGGTACTACTTATCGATAGTGGGAGTACCATTTCCATTCTTAAAGGGGGCATAAGTAATGTAAATTTAGAAAAACCTGACGTAGAAGCCGCAGGTATTACTGGAAATGCGTTAAGCATAATTGGTAAGCAAAAAGTTAATTTTGTAGTAGGGGACGAGAATTTCCTCCTAGAGTTTAGAATTGCCGATATGGAATTGAAATATGATGGTATTTTGGGTATTGACGGCCTTAGAAAATTTGGTGCATGCATTAACATAACGGAAAATAAAATAATCCTTCAGAGTGAACCACCGTATTCGGAACGAATAATGGTTTATGTCAATCGAGTACAAGCAAAACCTAAAGGCGAGCTTAACTCTGTCAAACGCGGTAATAATGTTTTACGTGAACTGATCACTCACGAAATCCAAACTACCACGCGACTTCTTAAGCATAAGGTTTCAGAAGGTGAAATAAGAAGTACGGAATGTATAATGTTAAAGCCAATGTCGCAGACGTTAGTCGAGGGCGTATTTAAAATTTCAGACCCAAATGTTAATTTAGTTATGGTAGAACCCATAGATATCGGAATACACGGGACCCAAGTGGCGAGGTCAATTTGTAAAATAAATAAAGTGTTAGATACGAATAAACGCAGAGAAACCGTTAAAGTGATAAATGTTAAAAGAGATTTTGAAACTAATTATGGGGGTACGGTTAGATATAACACCCAAAGCCATAACGTTAGTCGAGAAAAAGTGAATAATAACGCGAGAGGCGTTACGAGTAAATATTTTGAGAATAAGAGTAATAACAATTGCACTAAAGACGGGAAAGGGAACCGTAGCAAATTGTATAAAAATAAAGTTAAAAATTTTGTGGAACATGGAAGTAAAAATGTTGTTAATAGTGAGGCGCGTGTCGAACGGCCTAATGAAAGTATGTTAGACGTAAGGTTAGGAAATAAAACCTTGCGAAGTAAAGTATTTGTGTTAATAGCAAACTGCAGTAATGCAGCATTAAAGCTACAGAAAAATATAAAATTGGGCGTGGCAATTCCAATAAATGAGAGTGATATTTGTGAGAATAAAAATAAGGAAAGTAAATGCATAAATGAATCGGAGTTTATTATAAAGAATAAGACAATTGCCTCGTGCCAAAGGCACAAGGAAGGAAGTTCGTATCCGGGAAGAAGCTACAGCGAAGCTCTCCAGAGCAACCGCGAGATGCGCGATGCGGTCAACAATAGACAGCCACAACAGGAAGTAGCGGTTAACACCATTCGAAAGTTAGGCGCTATTCCTGCGGCTAAAGTTGACGTCAAGGAACTTGTCATGGGGAAACTGAAACATTTGACTAATGCGGAAAAAGAAATAATATTGCCAGTTTTGAAAGAATATCGTGATTTATTTTATACTGGGATAGGACCACTAGGTTGTACTGCTAAAGTGAAACACACAATTGAGACAGGTAACGCGCAGCCAATTAGAAAAACACCTTATAGGATACCGTTTCATCAGCGTCCTATAGTAGAAGAGTGCATTAGGGACTTAAATGAAAAGGGAGTAATTCGGGAATCTCAATCACCATGGGCTTCACCTATTGTGATCGTGGGAAAGAAGTCCACAGACGGCACACCTAAGTACCGCTTCTGTGTGGATTATCGGGCATTAAACGCCGTTACAAAACCCAACAGTTACCCCCTCCCTTCCATTCAGGATACTCTTGATTCACTTGGGAGCTGTAAATATTTTACAACTCTTGATTTGGCATCGGGTTATCATCAGGTACCCATGAATGAGGCTGATATCGAGAAAACCGCTTTTACCTGTTCGTATGGCTTGTATGAATTTTTGGCGGTTCCTTTTGGATTACGCAATGCTCCGAGCACATTCCAACACTTAATGAATAGCCTATTAGCAGGTTTGATAGGCTCGGACTGTTACGTATATTTAGACGACCTAATTGTGTACTCACCTGACCTAGAAACACACGCAACGCGGTTGGCAAATGTTTTGGCAAAGCTGCGAGAAGCTAATCTAAAAATTCAGCCTGATAAATGTGTTTTTGCTGCAAGTGAGGTAGGATACCTAGGACACTTAGTCACAAGGGATGGCATCAAGCCAGACCCAAAGAAAGTGCAAGCCGTTACAGAATTTCCAATACCGAAATGTGTTAGAGACGTAAGAGCTTTTGTAGGGCTAACGTCGTATTATAGGCGTTTTATTCCGTCATACGCAGAAATCGCGAAACCTATGACAGAATTGACAAAGAAAAATGTTACCTTTCGTTGGACAGAAAAAGAACAAGCTGCGTTTCAACAGCTTAAAGACCTTTTGTGTAAAGAACCCGTGCTAGCATATCCAGACTTTACTAAACCGTTCCTTTTGAGCACCGATGCTTCGAATTTTGCGCTAGGCGTTATTTTATCACAGACACACGAAGATGGGGAACACCCTGTATCATTCGCTAGCCGTACACTAAATAAAGCCGAAGTAGGCTACACGACAACTGAAAAAGAGCTTTTGGCTCTAGTATTTGGTACAAAGTACTTGCGACCATATTTATACGGAAGAAAGTTTACAGTAATAACCGACCATAGTGCATTACGTTGGTTATGGGGTCTAAAAGACCCAAGTTCAAGATTAACACGTTGGAGTGTGAAACTGTCTGAATTCGAAGTGGATATAATCCATAAGAAGGGCAAATTGCATACAAACGCGGACGGACTGTCGCGTCACGTTCACGAACGTCCGAGTGAACCAGTAAGAAAAATAGAAATTATTCCTATATGGACACGTGAGCATATACTGCACGAGCAAGACCGAGACCCGTGGTGTCAATCGATTCGGAATGAAATAGAAACAAACGGGGATGAAACTAACTATATAATAGATAAAGACGAATTGTTATATGTTAGAAATTCGGAAAACCAGTATAGACTATTAGTACCTACGAGTATGGTACCTAAAATATTAGAAAATCACCATAACACACCTTTTTCGGCACATCAAGGCGTAAAACGAACTCAAAGTTTAATAAAATCGAGATATTTTTGGCCAACAATGAATAAAGATATAGAAAAATTTGTAGTGGAATGCCATTCTTGTAACCGTAGAAAAATGGGAAAACGAAATAGAGCTCCACTAGGGGAATTTACGGAAGTAAGTGAACCTTTTGAGCTACTATCGTGCGATATCGTAGGACCTTTACCCGTGACGGAGTCAAAAAATAAATATTTGTTAACTTTTATCGATTATCTGACTCGATATTGCGAAGCAATACCGATACCAGACCAAAATGCAGAGACAGTCGCGAAACATTTTGTAACCAACATTATTGCCAGGCATGGCACGCCAAAGAAATTACTAACTGACAGAGGGTCAAACTTCGTATCGAAACTTTTCCGGGAAACGTGTTCTTTACTGAAAATTAAGAAACTAAATACCACCCCTTACCGGCCCGAGAGTAACGGACTCCTTGAGAGATTGCATCGTACGATAGCCGACATGACGTCACATTTTGTGAACAAACGTGCAAACGACTGGGATACGTATATACCATACATTCTAATGGCGTACAGATCGGTAGAAAATCCAGCCGTTGGGGCGAGTCCTCACTATTTGTTATACGGAAGAGAACAGAGATTGCCATTTGATTCTCATCTAGAACCGAATCTGGACGAAAATAACCCTGTCAAAGATCTGCATGAAAAATTGCAAGACGCGTATAAAGTCGCTAAGGAACTAACGAGGAAAGCGCGAGCTAAAAATAAAGTCTATTATGATAAAAAGAGTAAACTCGTAAGTTATGAGGTTGGGGATTTAGTTTACGTATATAACCCCACCATCAAACAAAAAGCGGGTTCGAAGTTTGCCAAGCCATTCGAAGGACCCTACGAAGTAATAAACAAAGTTGACAACTTAGTATACGAAATAAATTATAAGAAGGGACAGCCTTACAAAATACACGTAAATAGATTAAAGCCATGTAGAGCACCAGCTGTGGTTGTAAACAAGGCTAGACAAGCCAAACCACAGAATGACAAGGTCAATGGTGGCGCTAGAGTAGATTCACAAGAGACTATAGTAAGTTCAGAGGAAGATGACTCTGAACCTGAATTAGAAATGCCATACAAGCCAATGTTAAGGTATACTAATGATTTAGAAAACCAATTAGACATAACAGAAATGGACCTGACATTAGAAGACGAAGTGTTGTCACCTGTAAGCTTAGACGCGAATGATGAGACTTTTACAGTGAGCAATTATGTAGCACGACAAGTGGGGGAAAATCAATGCGACGGACCAGCGTATCGAACACGAGCGCGATCCGCACGAGAAATCGGTGAGGCGTCAACCTCAAACCAAGTTTAGTTAAAAATAAACTAATCAAACTAACGCATGAAAAAATAAGAATTCAGAAAATTAGAATTTTCGTAACGTGTTACAGATGCGTTCTGGCTGATGGGAATATCGGACGGCGTAGTGAAGAAGACGCTCGACGATTGCGCAAACCTAAACTGCTCTCTTAATCAGGGCATGGTATTCTTAAAAACGGACGACTTAATAATCACAGGGGACACTTGGCGAGTTGTAGTTTCAATCGGACTACAAGACTACGACAAATTATTTACATACTTGGACCAATTATTTAAAGCCGTAACAACAATGCGTAAAAATAGTGACATACAAAATTTAGTACCTTGGGTGGAAGTGGATAGGCTTCGAGAAATAGCCGAAATAGCAAAACGAGGCACCGAAAGTTTCCGACTATTGTTAAAACCTGAACAGGACCAAAAACAAAACAAAATTGAAGCTAGGCGTCCTAAGCGTGGGTTAATAGACGGCATAGGCATTGCAATGAAGTATTTATTCGGAACTTCAACTGAAAACGATTTAGTAAATTTAAATGATCGAGCGGAGGAATTGGCTAAGCGACAAGATACACTTGTACACATAAATAAAGAACAAGTAACGTTTGTTAAGCAAGATCACGCACAAATAACAGGGAATTCGAAAGCAATTGAAATTTTAGGGAATTATTTGACTAAAGCAATTAACCTCACAATAGAAACTCATAACGAAACAATGGCAGAAATAGACAAAATAAATTTAAGAATTGGGCAACATTCAAAAATTAGCTCTTTAATCAGACAAATAGAACAAACTTTGACTTTTGTGCAGAACGAATTGACGCAATTGCAAGAAGCCATAGATGTTACATCTAATGGGAAACTTAGTTCCGTATTAATAAAACCTAACAACTTGAGTCAAATTTTGAGTCATGTGTCACAACAACTGGGCACACATTTAAGTTTAATTACAACTCTGGAGCCAGATCAAATATATATATATTATGATTTATGTAAAGTACAAGCAGTAGGGACTCATAACTATTTAAGATTATTTATTAATATACCTCTTAAAAGTACAGATCGCCATTTTGAGCAATATTCAGTAAAAACATTACCTTATTATGATGTAGAACTAGATCAATTCGTTGCTTTAACTGTAGAATATGAAACTTTTCTACTGAGCCAAGATAGACAGTTCTTTGCTCAATTGCACGAAGATGACCTGAAAGAATGTCAACAAGGCCTATACACAATATGCCCAGCCGACTTCGCATTGTACTCCCGCCAGACACCGTCCTGCTTGGCATCCATGTTCTTCGAAGATCTTCAAGGAACTCATAAACATTGCAAACGTGTGGTGGTACCAAAGAACTATTTACCAATTTTGTATCGTGGACCTAACAAAGGATATTGGGTTTACAGCGTATCGAAATCCATACGAACGTCATGGAGATGCAGAGTAAATAAAACATATGAAATAACTACTAATATAAAGTTGGAAGGAACAGGCTTCCTAACCAACTCCCAAAACTGTCACATTTTCTCAGAATATTTCAAACTTCTTCCTCACACTGAAGGAACAAGTCTTGTTTCACTAGATATTGAAACCATTATGATATCTTCTATCCCGTCATTGCTAACAACCAATGAAAAAGAAACAATCCAAAAGCATCAGACCCTGGAGCTAGATAACAAAAATCTAGTCTCGTTAAACGAAATCATTTCAAAAAGTATCAAAAATCCAGATGGTACCGTTGCTTTAGATACCATCATGGCTGAACTAAATAGTTTATCCGAAGATAAGGGACATATCGTATTAAAAGAACATCACGTTGCTAGCCTAGTCACACTAATTATAATTTATATCATCCTCAGCATTATAGTTTGCAAAAGACAAAGCATATACCAATATCTGTGTAATTGCATAACCCAAAGAACAAACGAAGTAGTTCGCCAGGAACCAGCCGAACCGGAAAGTGGACACTTTCGTAGGACACGGCATGATTTGGACGAGCCGGAGCCACAGAGCAGCAGGGAGACACGAGTCACAAGCCAGCCCATCCCCACTCCAAGAGACAACGCGAGCGAAGCAGAACCTTCTCAAGGACCCATATTCTACACACCATCAAGACTTTAAGTGCGGAGATAAAAATACGTAAGTGCGAGATTTGCCAATTATTAAACTAAAATGCAAAATGTAGAAACAAAGTTAAAAGTGTAATCAAGTGTTAAACCCCCCCCCATGTCATGAAAATGTTAAAACTCAAACTAAAAGTGTATTAATCCAATGGTAAACTCAGTGTATTAAAATGTAACTATAAGTTGTGTCATATGAACTCCGTATAGCGGAAACCAAGTAACTTAATTGTGTAATGTTAATATATAAGTATTGTATGAATTAGGATGTATTTTTGACTTAAATTATGAAACGAACTTTAAAAAAAAAAATCAATAAGTAACGTAGAGCTTGAGTCAAAATAATTTGAATTTGCATAAAGGACTATAATAATTGTTGATTTATTATTTAACTTGGTTAAGTATTGTTGAGTGATTTGACTTAGTTTGACATAATTGTAACAAGAAAAGTAACCAGAACATTGAACAATATTAAAGACTATGTATTGTATTACTAACTAGAATGTTTAGATTAAAAATGAGTCGGAACAACGAGACAGGAAGTAAGATAAGCGTAAGCTCATCACATCTTGTAGCGTTGCAGGGTGACCACCTAAACACCTGCTCTTCCGTCCCGGACACCGCCCCCCTCTTCTTTTAAAGTTTCAAAGTATGTCAGTCAGTCGACATTACTACCCATTTCACAATAGTAAGTAAGATAGAAAGTAAGACGTAACTAAATAATCAAATAATCAATTAATCAATTAATCAAATAATCCAATACGTATAAAAAGCAATTATGGACAAATATAATGTTAATGTTAATGGACTATATGAGAAGTTATGAGTTGATCATGCACATGTACTAATGGGAATAGTAAGATAATATGTTGGACTCATACGTAGAAATAAAATGTGGAAATATAATGTTACAATAAGTATGCTAGAATAAGATGTTACAATAATTATGCTAGAATAAGATGTTAAAATAATTAATTATAAGTTGAATTTTACAAGGCACAGAAACACAAACACGCACACTGCTAAGAGAAGACCGAACTTAGGCAACACCAGAGCGTGGGACAGTAAATTAACGTGAAATAAATATACTTAGGGCACATAAAATATAATTCTTTAATATAATTAAGCTATGATGTATAAAAAAAAAACAAAACAAACGGAATGGGACTTCGCATTGAACACGGACTTGAAATAAATAAACTAAATAAGCTTTGCAGACATACCCATGTCATTTAGATAACCGAATTGCTTATGCAAATTACGGGAAGCATATAGGCACCGTATCGAGTTTTACTAGTCAAATACTGACACAGTTAAGAATAAAACATTTTCACTAACAAGGAAAGAAACATAGTAAAATCTAAAGATAAACGTAGACGGAAATAGACTTCCTTGTTTACACACACAAGCGTGCGTATACGAGTCATTCATTCATTGCCAACAGATGTATACACTTTGAGCCAAGATAACACGACCACACACACATGTCATTGACTTGTGCTACTCATTCATTCTACACATATAAACAACACCGACCATGTGACACAATCTACTCACATGCTTATGATGAAACTTAGAATAAATTTAAATGTTTAAGGTTGCATAAAACTTGTTTAAGTTTTAAGATGTTTACTTATCAATTGTTTATGAGTAATATGTTCATTCGTAACCAGTGCTTGACAAATACGAGAATTTAAGAATTTCCTCGTAGAGTAAATTCCTAAAAAGGGTAGGAGGATGTAATGCCCAGCATTTCTGAGCATAACTATTACATTTTGAGTACGAATATTACAATTTAAATATAAAGAATAAAAACGGGAATAAGAGTTAACTTCACGGAAATATCAAAAGAAACGAAACCTTGACACGTGTAACAAATTGCACACGGCCCGAGAGATAGAAATAGATCAGAGGATCCACTCATCGGTGATAACTGGTACAAGGACATTAATTAACGTCTGATTTTCCTTGGCAACAACGCTAGGAACACGCACGTTATGCGAAACTTCTGGAAAAATACGTCATTCCTAAGATACGTAATAAGGCCTAAGATGGAATCCTAGGGCGGTTCCCTCGGCCTATATAACCCGACTTAAGACAGGGCTGAGGCAGTTCAGTTCAGCACAGTTCAGAGCAGACTCTTACACTCGCCCAGAGATCTCAGCGCCTTCATTGAGCACCTAGTACCTAGGGGCTATCAACATGCGCCTGTTATACGTAACGTGTAAGTAAAGAATTGTTTAAACTCGGACTTAGTGGAAAATGATATTCTTGTCAAGCTTGGTAACGAATTGAGTAAAGAATTAAGTAACTAATTAATTATTGAATTTGAACTAGATGACTTTTGCTATGGAATAAAGTAATGTTGTACTGGATTTGTTAATAGAGTAGTTGTACTCAAATATTAAAGTCATGTCAAACTTGAAATGTTAGTAAGACCTTCAGTCAAATCAATACGATCTGTACTCTCAAATGAATAAATGTTTCTTTGTTTTTAGTGAAATCTGTTAGTTGATAATTTACCTATACTTCCTAGCTGGCTTACTCCACTCAACCTTTCAATTATCCGAACATCTACTCTTATCAGTACTAATTAATGTAAAGCCTTGCCGATCACTCAGCCAGGTATTACACTGACTTTCATTCTGATTTTCTTCATGTTGGTCATCCTCTGGATGGTTTTCTACTGCATGGGTTTCTTCGTCTAGATTGGAGGTGGAAGGGTTATGGGTCTCGTGGTCCGCCAAAAACAATAGAGAGTTGTAATACCACAATCTAGGCACATAAACACTGTCTTCCGACGCTCCTGATTTATATGACTCTTTCACCTTTTTATACTCACGCCGAAAGCTATTCTTCATTGAATCTATCTTTGATCTTATAAATTTCAAATCCGCAGTTGGGATCGTTTCTTGGGTCATGAGAAGCAGGTTGTTTAACGCTTCTTCACGCTTGTTCCTATCTCGATATTCGTCGGATCTCACCTTCCACAAGCAAGGATAATTCCTGTACGCGTCAATAAAGTTATTAAGGAACTGTGGATTCATAAAACTGTTACTTTCTTTGTCGGTCATTGCAAACAAATAATATTAAACAAAATAAAACAACACAAAACCACAAGAGCTATTTCACCAGGAAGAATGCACTACACTTCACAAGCTGAACTACCTGACTCACTCACTGCCTGGGCTGTACTGAGCGGCGAGGAGAAGTCAAGCCGTTGCTGGGAATGCCCATAGTCACCGAGCCACGGCTGGCGCCACCAACGGATTTCGGACCGGTTGGAAAGCCGACCGAGCCAAGCCACTGCTTGGAAACTACGTCATAATTGGCTTGTGGAGCCCATACACGGACAGCCGTTGCTGGACATACAACCACTGGCAAGCAACGGCTGTCCGTGTATGGGCCGCTTAAGACGTTACGCGCATGCTCAAGTGATGCTTTCACGCTACCTGGCACTATCTGCAGAGAGACGCGACGCCGTGCTGCGCCGTACGGCCTCGTCTACTCAGAACCCGGCGCGGCGCGGGGCAGCGACTTTCCCACAATTCTTCTAAACTGATATTCTGTCATGGTTTGACAATATTCAAAGATACAACAATGGACACAGACAGTGACGAAAAAATAATTTTTTCTTTCAGCGCTAGTTGAAGAGAAGAGAGTTGAAGCAAAAGTTGTGTCTACATTTGGTATGAAACAAACCCTTAATTATTAGCGAATTTCCATAGGAAAAATGAGCTATTGTAGTGGCCTTTATGGTAAGACCCAAGGTCGGGAAAAGCAAATGAGCACCGATCATGGTCCCTAGAACACGTTTTTGGGTGTCATTAAAATTCATATATATGTATATATGTGTTCACACTCTAGCGGCCGCATTTTAAGTCCGATTTGGTTCAAATTTGGTACACATGTTGGTTGTCTACGTCGCTCGGACGAGTTCGTTAGCCAAAAAAATCCAACAACCGAAAGTACGTTTTTTGACCGGAAGTAACTATTTTTTGACATTTTTACTACGAGAATGAAAATGTTTTAGAGTGTTTTCTAAAAATATAAATGTAGGATGTTATTATGCACATTTTATTTTTTTACGCGACCTTATAGCTCGCTTGGTTCTCCCAAAATCGATCAAAACGTAAAATACCATAAAAGTACTCGGTTCAAAGCCATGTGGTGGATTTTACAGTGGGGTTGGCGTGCGAAGCACGCAATGCATTGTGTATTGAAGATACTCCCAATACGGGGGTTGGCGTGCGAAGCACGCAATGTTTTGAATATTGAAGACACTCCCAATATGCGAATTGGCGTGCGAAGCATTTTGCAGCTATTCAGCACCGTCGTGAGTAGACTTATTTCCCAAATTGTTTGTTGAAGCCCTAAAACTTAGGCCTATAAATTTAATTTTGGGAATTTGCTCAACTCACGTCAGCGGTCCAGCTGCGTTTTCGAATTATTTATATTTCCCATAGTTTTCTCCAAAAGGTGAAATATAAATATAAATATTGAATGCAAAAGTATACATAAACTTGTAAGGAAGGGAGACAAATAATTGTTTGTTAGATATGAATCTACAAAATAGACTTTTGACCAGGGAACCAGGGCTCAAAATCCCACGTCATAAGGTGCAACATTTTTGTATGGCCCCACATGAACTGCTTTGATGGGGTTGTGACAAAAAACTTTGTCGTAGGCTTAACAACATTACAGATTTTCGAAATTTCGAAAAAAAGGGCCAAAAATTATAAATGACATAATTTTTGTGTGGCGAGATTGATTCTTTTCATATTTTCATATAATATAAATAAACGGTACCAGGAACTGGCACATACTTTCTCACAAACATATTTAAATTATTAAACAGATTCACGGTGACTTGTAGGGTGGGGTAGGAGAGGTGATTTTGTATTAAAGTTGTTTTCCCATAAAAATCCATAAAATAACGGAAAAACCAACTCAAAAACGGCTAGAACGATTTTGATAAAAATTTTACTGTTTATAGTACTTTAGGTCCCTAATAAACTATAAAATTTTAATCAAAATCGTTAGAGCTGTTTTTGAGAAAAGTAGATTTTTCCGTTATTTTAAGGGTTTTTATGGGAAAATTACCCTTAAAAAAATTCACAAAAATGAAAAAAAACGCCTGGAGATACCGTGGATTAGTACCTCTATACCAAATTTCATCAACATCGGACGACTGGTTTAGTCTCTAGGTCTGATAACATCCCACCCAGACACACATACAGACACACACACAGACATCACTCCGAAAACCACTTTTTTAGGTTCAGGGGGGCCCAAAACGGATATTTCCACCAAAAACTCAAACTTGAAAATTTTGACGAATACAATACTTTCTCCATATACTATGGTATAGGGGGAGAAAGTAAGAAAGTATTTCGCCTGTTTTTTTAAATGAAGGTTATGTTGAAGTTATATACAGATGGAGCGTAATACAATGAAATACACCAAACACCAGTAACTATTTTAGAACCAAAACTGTTTTGAAGTTTCCAACTGCAGCAGACTGGACCAGTTGCCTTTATCATCCACCTACCTTCATTATCTACAAACAGAAATGAAACGATGAGTTACTACTAAATATTTTTACTATAAAGCTGTAACTAAATTATAATAGAACTTGCACTTCTGCATCCTACATTTTGTATACTGCTATTATAAAATATCAATTACATAATTTATAAAACTAGCAGTTGAGAAACTAAAATTATTACTCAAATTAAGAAATCTAGTTAAATTTAAATAATACGCTTCTATTTAACGATTATATAAGTATAACAAATTAAAAATTGTATTTTATGTATTTACATGAATTTTAATTGTGAGAAATCTATTTAATATTTAGTAACCAATGATAATCTTGAGAGATGGGTGTGTATTTATTTAAAGACAATTTATATTTACTTTTGAAACCTCTAATTGATTAAAATGCATTTTATATTTAAAATAATTTTAAAGTTTTAAAGTAAGTGGTAACTTGCGACACATCTGCGTGTAATCATACTCGGTCTTGAACTTTTTCTGAATTCCGTTCTTGATCTTCCAAGTTGATTCTCTAATCTGTGGAATACAACTTACTTATTCGTTGATTCCTGTTGCTGTTCCTGATAATCCGATATAGTGTCTATACAGGGTGATTCACGAAGTTATCCCCACACTTATACGGCTCATTCTACTAGTAAAAATAATGAAAAAAGTTCATATAAACATAGGTCCGAAAACGCTTCGTTTTCCAGATATTCGCCATTTTGTTTTTTGTACAAAATAATTTATATCTAGAGAACCGTTTGACTGATTGAGTTTAAACTTGGCATGAAGTTTAACCTGACAATGATATACCTCAAGAAAAATAAACGATTAAATCCAATCATGCGTTTCAAAATGGCGGCTGTTTGAAAATTTAAAACCTAAATTACTCCAAAACCGTACATTTTAACGAAAAATGTCAAGTCACCTTTTTTGTAGCCCTTTTAAATCCCTATCGGATCGTGTAATTTTCAAAACAATGGGATGAATGATAATAGCTAAGTTAAAAGGTAATGTCAACAAATGTCCATACAATATTGTAGTATTTACTGTGTTGGTATAGGATGCCGGGTTGAACAAACCAATTAGTACACATAACTTAACTGTTATCCTTCATCCGATTGTTTTGACAGTTACACCATCCGATAGGGAATCAAAAGGGCTAAAAAAAGGTGTCTTGACATTTTTCGTTAAAATGTACGGTTTTGGAGTAATTTAGGTTTTAAATTTTCAAACAGCCGCCATTTTGAAACGCATGATTGGATTTAATGGTTAAATTTTCTTGAGGTATATCATTGTCAGGTTAAACTTCGTGCTAAGTTTGAACTCTATCAGTCAAACCGTTCTCTAGATATGAATTATTTTGTACAACAAACAAAATGGCGGATATCTGGAAAACTAAGCGTTTTCGGACCTATGTTTATATGAACTTTTTTCATTATTTTTACTAGTAGAATGAGCCGTATAAGTGTGGGGATAACTTCGTGAATCGCCCTGTACATCACCGCCAAATTCCTTTTAAATTTAGACTGTAAGTTCGACATATTCTTGCTAGTACTTATATTTGACTATGAGCTTACAAAAATTAGCAATTTTATAAGCGAAGAAGCGTAGTTTCATGGAAACTATTTGAGGAAGATATGTCTTTACACTATCATTTCTAGAAGGAGATTATAAGTTTCTCTCGTTTTTCCTTCAGCTCCTTTTGTTCAAGACGATACTTTCTGATTAATTCGGTTGTACATGGTCCGGATTCTGTTCGTCAAGCTATTCCTGGATGTTTTTTATAAACTATATTTTTTCAGTCAATTTCCATAATTTTCTTTTCCTCTGTATACTTTGTTTTTGGTAAATTGCTTTTGGTTCGTGGAAACTCATGCAAATATATGTAAATCGAGAGACATTTCAAAAGTTGTCCCGCTCTAAAGTTATGCGCATCTAAACTTGTGCATTTCTGTCCAGTACCATTTGCCCGTTTTCCCATAACGTTTCTGCTTTAACCTTGTTGGCATTGTTTTAAAACTTACCACTTACTGCATAAACGTTGTCACAAATTATCATTAGCGAATTTCCATAGGAAAAATGAGCTATTGCAGTGGCCCTTATGGTGAGACCCAAGGTCGGGAGTAGCAAATGAGCACCGATCATGGTCCCCAGAACACGTTTTGGGGTGTCATTAAAATTCATATATATATATGTATATATATATATGTATATATGTATATATGTGTTCGCACTCTAGCGGTCGCATTTTAAGTCCGATTTGGTCCAAATTTGGTACACGTGTTGGTTGTGCAAGTGGCTCGGACGAGTTCGTTAGCCAAAAAAATCCAACAACCGGAAGTAAGTGTTTTCACCGGAAGTAACTATTTTTTGAGATTTTTACTAAGAGAATGAATATTTTTTAGAGTTTTTTCTAAAAATATAAATGTAAGATGTTATTCTGCACATTTTGTTTTTTTACGCGACCTTATAGCTCGCTTGGTTCCCCCAAAATCGATCAAAACGTGAAATACCATAGAAGTACCCGGTTCAAAGCCATGTGGTGGATTCTACCATAAGGCTGGCGTGCGAAGCACGCAATGCTTTGTGTGTTGAAAATACCCCTAATACGAGGTTTGGCGTGCGAAGCACGCAATGCTTTGTGTATTGAAGACAATCCCAATATGTGGAATGGCGTGCGAAGCACGCAATGCTTTGTGTATTGAAGACAATCCCAATATGTGGAATGGCGTGCGAAGCACGCAATTCTTTGTGTTATTGAAGATACTCTCAATATGCGGAATGGCGTGCGAACCATTTTGCAGCTATTCAGCACCGTCGTGAATAGACCTATTTCCCAAATTGTTGGTCGAAACCCTAAAATATCGGTCTATAAACTTAATTTTGGAAATTTGCTCAACTCACGTCAGCGGTTCAGCTGCGTGGTCGAATTATTTTTATAAGCGCTTAACACTTTTGGCCGTTTTTATTCTTTTAGTTTCTTTAAAAAATTCTCATAACCTCCTATTTCTCATAATTATGTTGATACAACTTTATATTTTAATAGTTTTATATCCTTCTTTAAAAGTTCTTAATTTTAAATATTCTAGTTGTTATACCGATTTGAGATTCATAACTCGTAAACTTGTTATCGTATATAGTTGACACTTTGTCAACTGTATACTACTGTGTAACAGATTGTTTTTAATTGCATTTATAAATCCACTTTGTTTCGTTACTTTAAAGTTGAAATTCTGAGTCATTTGATTGACTCTTCATTAACATGTCTAATATGTTTTTCTGTATCTTATTTCAGTTTTATTGTTCTATCAGTAGCCAACATTATAAATTTGATAACTGTTGCAATTAATTTTAATTAATTTTCAAGTTACCTGACGTCATATTTAAGCTTAATATTTTGTATTTATTTACAAAAATCCATTTTTTGTTACAATTTATGTTAGCCAGTAAAAAGTTACTGATTATTCATACAAAAGATTGATTAAGTTATACATACAAAAGATTGATTATACATATATACATGCTAGTCAGGTTTAAACCCATTAGTGCATAGCGTCCTATAAATAAGACACGTGGATAAATTGCTATAATATGGGGGTATTTTGATTTTTAATCTTTTAGTTGGCACCACTGCTTCCTCAATACAATAGGGAAGAGGAAAAGCACATTGTGAGCTGTTGTTGACAAAACCTCTCTTCATAACAAGGGAAAATGTCGAAGAATAATTATGTTACCACGCATGAAGGGTAAGTTTATTTTATATTTAGTTCATAAAAATAAATTTATTTGTTTATATTACTGTTACTACTTACAAATAACATTTAGACATAATCTATTATTATTTAAAGGTCATGATATATTATTTGTTATTTCTAGGATAGGTTAAATAGCAGTTTCTTATTTTTAAGACGCTATGCGCCTGAGTAAGTTGACTCGTCAAACACAAATTTTTTTTTAAGTTGGAACACTAGGCTATTTTTAGGATTGTTTTTACTATTGTACGAACACTTTCATTCCAAATTAGTTTATTTTTCAGTAATATCTAATTTATTTCATTTTATTTATCATTTGAATACAAAGCTAAACCAACGTAAAATATGACATTTGCTGCTAAAATAAGGGCTAATTTTTCTTGTACTAACATAACCTCTACAATTTTTTTCCAGGCTTTCTCTGAAAGATATTTTGGCTGAATTGGAAGGAACTAACGATGAATCAGAAATTCTTATTTATGTTACACCTCCAGATGATCAAGGAGAAACGGATGCTGACAGTGACAAATCTGACGAAGAACACGAAGGAAATCTAAATCATCTTGGACGTAATTTATTGCATAGTAAATGTGAAGTTCAAACAGCCTGTATTGATGAAGATCAGGTCCCTGTAAATAGTTCGCCTAATGTAAATAGTTCACCTTCTGTAAATAGTTTGCCTAATGTAAATAGTTCACCTTCTGTAAATAGTTCGCCTAATGTAAATAGTTCACCTTCTGTAAATAGTGTATTACATGCATCCACAGGACAACCATCAGCGGCATCTTCTTCAGGTAAGCGACCTAGAAAAAATAGCCTACCTAATAAGTATTATGATTCGGAAAGTGAATTTGATCCACCTGAAAAAACTAAAATGAGAAAGATTTGCAAAACAAACAAACAGACAAACAAACCTTTAACAAAAAAACAAACTAAAGAAAATTCTAAACAGAAAAAAATTAATCAATGGAACACTCATAAGCCTAATTTTAAAATTAATACATCATGCGACCCAAAACTGTGTTCTGATGAGGCCATGGAATGCAAATCTCCTCTTGATTTTTTTTCACTATATTTTGATGATGAAATGTTAGAACTTATCTGTGAACAGAGTAATTTGTACGCCCTTCAAAAAAATGTTAGTTTGTATCTTACAAAGGAGGAATTACTTGTATTTTTAGGTGGATTACTAATGTCAGGATATGCTAAATACCCAAATAAACGTATGTACTGGTCAAGAGAAAATGATGTTCCCACTTTGCTTTCTGAAAGTATGCGGTGCAATAGGTTTGAACAGATCCTACGTTTCTTACACCTGAATGACAACAACAATATAAACTCTGATCGACTGTACAAACTACGCCCGTTTATTGACAGACTAAATCTTGCTTTCGCGCTTCATGGGGGACTGGATGAAAATTTATCGATTGATGAAAGCATGATTCCATATTATGGAAAGCACTATGCTAAGCAATATATTAGAGGAAAACCGATTAGATTTGGCTTTAAAAACTGGGCTTTATGTTCATCAAATGGCTATCTCATTAGTTTTGACATATACACAGGCAAGGCAAATTCTCGTGAAAGCTATTTTGGTGTTGGTGGAGATGTTGTAGTATCCTTACTAGAAAAAGCTGAAGTTCCAAATAATTGTGGTCATAAGATTTTCATAGATAACTACTTTACGTCTGTGGCACTTTTGAAACATCTAGCAAACATTGGGATGTGTGCAACCTTCACATTCAGAGCTGATAGAACTGAGTACTGTCCTTTGAAGAGCAATAAAGAACTACAAAGTGAAGTAAGGGGAGCTTATGATTTCAGGTCCACAGACAACGTGATGGTAGTTAGATGGAATGACAATAGTGTAGTTACAGCTGCGACAAACTACGAAAGTCTCAATGTGGGCACTGCAACTAGATGGTCTAGAGAAAAGAAGTCGAAAGTACAAGTACAACAGCCAACAGTCTACGCAAGTTATAATAAGGGAATGGGAGGAGTGGATCTCTTAGACCAAAATATTGCTGCATACAGAACCCGAATGCGGCAAAGAAAGTGGTGGTGGCCGATATTTGTATATCTTTTTGATGCTTCAGTGGTTAACTCTTGGATACTCAACAGGAAACTGCTTCCTCCTGACGAGTCTATCAACCAACTTTTAAAGTTCCGAAGAAACTTGGCGCTTACAATCCTGAAACAGTTTGGTAAACCATCTTCTCAAGGCAGATTTCCTCCAAAACCACTCTTGGACATTCGACAAGACAAGGGAGACCATTGGCCTTTGGAAATCGAAAAACAGCGAAGGTGTGCCTATTGTCCTGGGAAAGCAAAATTTATTTGCTCAAAGTGTAATGTGGGACTACATCCAAGGTGCTTCATGGGTTACCACAGCTCCTGATAACAGTCAAAGATTTTTTTTATGATACAATTTATTACTATTATCTAGTTTGAACTAACCTAAAACTTTTAAAATATGTGTTTTATACTTATCAGTTTAATTCAATAAAACCTTGTTTTCTCAAAAAAGAAGTTTTATTATAAACCTCTCAGAAAAGTAATAATTGGGAAGAACCTGGCATTGAAATTCTAAAACAAAGAAATTTGTCCCTGTGCATAGCGTCCTATTTATAAGACAGCCATTTTCACAAGATCTGGGTATGAAACATTTTTATATTTATTTTTCCCCTTTAAATTAAAGCACTAGGAACAGGTTTTAAGAATAAATTAAGTTTTTTTCAAAACTTTTAACTTTATGCACTAATGGGTTAAGAATGTTTAAAATTTCAGTTTATCATAGAAACTTAATAAATTGTTTTTATTTCTTAGTTATTTTTAATTAAAGTTTTCCTTTAACGGTTTCAGGCGCCTAAATATTTGTTATATATAGTTTTGAATTTAAATTCAAATTACTTTTACTGTTTATGGTAACATGGTTACGGTGTTAATGTGTCTTTAAGTCAGTGTGCGATAGTTTAATTGTTTATATATATAATATATTAGGCCTATATATATTACTCAAATCAACAAAAATGTTCTTTTGACAAATTTCCCTTAAATCAGACTTAATGATGTATCTTTTTCTTTTCTTATCGTGAAATTAGATTTTTAGTGTTTTCTACACAATGTATAAAACAAAGATGTTTGTACAAAATATGATATGTATTTCAAGCTCGTCAGTTCAATGCCTTCGATTTTAATTGGCTTAGAACAAAGTATTATTTTTGTCTCACTATTTAACTCCAAATAGAGTCAGTTTTGAAAAAAAATTTAACTCAAATTTTGAAATCAGTTTAACAATAACTAAACACAGTTGGATTTTGAAGAAGTAAAACGGAAGCCAGGGGTTTAGTGCGAATCCAAAAACAAACAATCTGTATAAGGCTTTATTATTCTTATTAGTAGAGAAGTGCTGGGTTTGGTAGGCATCTTAGTTTTAATGTCTGATGTAAATTTAATGTTTTAATGAGCTTAATGCTTAAAAAAAAAGAGATTAAAAATATTATTTCTAAAAAATAGGTCCACAAACCAATAAGAATCTACAAAAGGAAAGTCAACCAATGTGAGGTTAGCATTATTAACCATCTTGTAAGGGAAACGTCATAGTTGCCTGCCATCTTGTTTTTGTTCTTGTTTTATATCTCTTGTTTTACAAACTATACAAAAAAAAAAATAAAAATGTACGAAAATTTCAAAAAAATTTTAACAAAATTCGTGTGTATTTTGTTTCTAGCACGTAAAACCGATGTCTGGGTGTAATTTCAGCTCTGTAGGCCTTGCTTTTCCTTATAAATAATAAATAATGTGATTTTCTTTTTTGTTCCGCTTTTTTCAAAAATCCAGTCTTATTGCACATCTAGAGGACATTAGAAACCACCATTCCAAATTTGAAGTTAATACGTTTTGCCGTTGTTTACAAATATCGATGAATGAGTGAGTGGTTTTTGGCTTATAGATACAACATATGATTTCTGATTTTCTTCTTTTTATTCCGATTAGAAGCAATTTTTTTCGAAATCCCGTCTAAAAATACATTAGGGACCATCATACCAAATTTTTAAGTTAATCCGTTTTGCCATTTTTGAGAAATAGCGATGAATGAGTGAGTGAGTAGAATTCAGGATTTTATTAAAGCACTATATTTTCTTTCTTCTTGTTAGGCATCACTTTCATTAATATTTGTTAGGCATTTGCGTGAATGATTCGTGAAAATGTTTTGAATCTATGCTTGTTAAGTGTACAATACACCTGCGTATTACTGAACGTCGTATATCATAAGGTAACATGAAAGGATTTTACCTTTAGCAATTAATGCAGCTTAAATTCAAAATTGGTCAAGTGATTATAAAGATAAGGTCCGTAGTTGCATCAGATTAAAAATAAGAGAAGACGTATTACAAGTACTGAATGCTGTTATATTTATGAAGATACTAAACTGTATTGTGTTTCTATTTCATTGACTAGTTTTCAAGTGCAAACCATCAAACAAAACTTTTGTGTGCAATGAGTAACGACATTGTCTTTATTAAACGGTTTACTAAAAAATAAATTATAAACAAAAAATACATGTAACTTATCAACAATTCATTAACAGTTTCCTACCTGTATGCCTAAACAAATATTAATAAAGTGTAGCCATTGTTACCGGAAAGTTTTATTTTATTCGGGAGGAAATGAAACAACAACAAACAATGTTTTGCTATCGAAAACAAATAGCAGTATCGAGTGAATTGTAGCTTTGTATATTTAAATGCATCCTGCGGAAGACAAAGAGGATGTTGATTGAATTTTAGCCATGAAACAAAAATGAGTTAAGGACAATGTATTGCTTTTTTACACAAAAAAGAAACCCAGTTTAAAAAGTTATTATTTTCGTATGAAATAATTATAGACAGCCTACACCTAAACGACTTCTAATAGTAATATTCAAAAGGGCTTAAACATATATAAATAGAGGGACACAAACTTAAAAAAACTAAATTCTAAGCAAGGTTACGCTTTTTTATAGACGCCTTCAACAACAATCACAATAGATTGTTGTTATCTTCCGTCTTTAAAGATTACCGTCTTTAAAGATTAAATTTAATCACACAGCTCAAATCAGATGCATTGTACTGCATACAAATATAAGATGTTTTTTAAAATTACATCACTTTTATGCAAGCAGGAATAATATATACAATTATTATAACCTCTATCTTACATAATTTTGTACTAATAACCATAAATGGGAACATAATTTTATGTTTCACTTACCAAGATAATTTTTATGAGAATTTTATTAGGGTTTTAATCAAACTGTTGTATAAATAATATTGCCTTGTAAAACGACAAATAACTGTAACATAACATACCATGCAAATACCTTAATAGCTACATAAACATTTTTATAAAAGATTTTAAAGTATTATAACTGAATATTAAGACAACAAATTTAGTTAAAACAAACGTTAGAATACAGTCAGAAAAAACTAATGTTTAACTAACAACATACGTAATGACTTCAAAATATATTTTCTCTGAAAATATTAATTTATTTAGTTTCATCCTTTCAATTTAGGCTAACTGTAACATATCCCTTCATTGATTTATCCTCAGGAATACTTTTTCATGTGAGTGGGAGATGTTTGAAATCTGATACAATAATTTTCCTTCATAAATGTCCGTAACGACATATTACTTATTAGTTTATGGCAAAACATAGGACTTGTATGACTTAATATGTAGTTATCAGACTAGTTACTAGTAGTTTAGGTTAGTAAATCTAAATGGTTTATATTTATAATTACCAATTATAAAAATAGACAAAAAAAACTTAGTTAATTTGTTCAAATGCTCGGGTAGTTTAACAATTTAATTACAAAATTTAGTGATCATAATCCTTTAAAAAAATTCCGATTGACATAAATGTTACACGATAACATTACAAATTCAATACCTATATTGGTTTCAAAGATGTCTGGTAAGTCGCCCCCTTCAAACTAAGACTGAACTTTACTATACACCAGCAAAGTATGTAGAGCATGTCCGCACAAGGCAGATGTCTGGGAATACAGTATAATAAATCAAACCGATGCATGCAATTAGTTTTGATAACGATTTTTCCAATCATTTAATATCCCGTCCAAATTAACCCCTAAATACGTCGTTGCACAACTTGGATTACTTCAGAACACATTGCTCTGAATCTCATAATCAAGGGAGTTATTTATATAATATCTAACTATATATAGGCCTACTGGTAATACGTTTTATAAAAAATGTACATAACCAGATTTCTCTTAGACTTTAGTACACATATATATTTCGGCAAATAAATAGTTTAAGGTCAATCAATCTAAATTAATATTTTCATCTATCTCCTTCCATGTATCCCCCAAATATACGAAATCTTAATCGTCTGAAAAAACTGGCCATTACGTACATTATATTAAATCAATTTGAGCCCAAAAAAAAGCCTTGGGGTAAACCATATGCAATGGCTACTTATCATAATTGCCATGTGTCACTTAACTCATTTCAACAAAAATCCATTTTTATTCTACACATTGTTTTGTATCCTTGAATTAGCTTTTGAACTAATACCACGATTAAACGAACAATTAATTTATGCAAGATAATCAAATGCCTTCTTAATGTCATGGTAAATTCCATTTAAGCATTTATTTTCAGCCATGAAAGCCTTCTCCTTACATATATTCCCACTGGAAATCCAAACTGATTATAACTAGACAATTGTGTTACACTAAGAAAATTAACACTTTCCTTTATAACTTTTTGCATTATTTTCAAAAAATGTTGAAATGAAAAAAAATGGTCTATCACCTGCAAAACTCGAAAAGAATCCACTTTTATGAACCTCCACTACAACAACAATCTACTGTTAAAGACGCTTGCTTTATAAATAGGGTCGATTACACATAATATTAATAGAGCAGTTTTAAAAACCAAACAGGAAATATGGTACAGTTTTAGTTAATATTTACTTTAAATTTAAAATATTTAATGCTTGCCAACGCTTATGGTTTAGTTGTGCTAATTTCAAAAACGTATCACGCCATCGTTAAGTTTTTGAGAAATAAACTTTTGAATTTCGTAACTGACAGGAACCCTTATAATGTCATCATGTCGGTATGTTCCTTTAAATTACACTTTTTTATGTTCTCTTAACAATTCGTATAACGAAAACGACCATTTTTAATACTTGTTATAAAATCTAAAAGAATTTTGGTATATTTGAAATTCCTTGTATTTAAAATCTAAGAAAAAAGTTGAGTTTGTCTTACACTTTAATTTGAATAAATATGCTGGAGAAAAATAACTACATTTTATGCTTCGGATTGTAGAGACAGGAGTAAACAACCTTTTGTCTGTCGTTTACATTTTTTATCTGAACAAGATAGAAATTAAATTTAAAAATTAAAGTAAAAAGTGGGACAAACTAATTATACTTAACTTTATTGTTCAGTTATACTGACGCAAAAATTTTTACAAATAATTTATGTAAATTATTGCATCTGTATAACTTAAACACTTTATTCGTATAAAACAATTATTGTTTTATACGAATAAAATAAATAACTATTTATAACTGTTAAAATCTCCAAATATTTGTTTATATTTTTTTGTTTTTTGTTGAAATACACATGTTTTATGAAAATTTATATTACATTGTACAATGTAAAGAAAGTTTTTGTATTTCCCACAAGAGTACTGAAAAACTTCCCTGTTTTAAACATTACGCCATGAACGCGTTCCGGATCATTGGATATTTACACATCATTGCGTCTCCACAAAGAAAACACATTTACTCTTATTATTGAGGTTTAGACAGTTCATAGAGGAACGGGAGTTTTCTTCTTTTAACTTTAATGTTTATTTAAAAAGTCGTTTTTCGTCCGGTATGTTTGCCTATTGTATTTTGAAACTCTTAGTATGAAATTTAGGATAAGGTCTTAATTGCGTTGGTTCTAGGTTTATTTTTACGTGTGATACAGCCAAATTAACCAGGCTTAAGGGCGCTCTCTAAAATTAACCATAGGTCTCGTGAAAGTTTATTTTTTGTTACCTTTTTCATTAGTCAAGTTAGTTGTATTAATAATAATTGTTTAATTAATATGAGATATCAAATTAAATTTATTTAGGATTCTATTAAAAAAATCTGTAAGTAATCGAGAATGGTTTGCACAATGCACATGGATAATGCGATCCAAAAAAGTGTGGCTTTTGTTTTATAGTTTTATAAATACAATTTTGTAAATATGTACTGCGTTTTATTTATACTACAAGCAAACGTTACAAATTCATTTCTTTGATTCCATGTTACACTTTATTTATTGTAGGTAGGTTAAGGAAGGTTGATATTTCTAGGTACCACAGACAAAATGTGTACATACAAAATACAAAGTAAATAATTAAACAATATCTTACTTTGGAAAGTATTTAGATCGTAGCGATCTGTATTCCTGCAAAGCCAAAACCTTTTTCTAAATTTAAAAAATTATAGGAATATTATTGTCATGTCTAACAGTTTGATCCTGAATTTGCTTATGCTATCGTATACGTGATTTCGCCTTATACTTCCAAGGGCCTCTAACTGACATTTGAAAGAAAGTAGACCCCCAACATGTATTTGACATCAAATTTAATGTAATTGGATGTTTAAATGCTGCAGTTTGCAAAGTCGTTCAATCAAACTTAAGTAATAATGATTATAAAGGTATTCTCGAATATTCAGGTTATCCAAGTGGTAGGGACTTGGTATCACAAATTTTGCTAACGAAACAATACAAAATAAAAATAAAAACATGATATTATCTTAATAAGGATGAACAATTTTGTACATTTGATAAATAAACGTATTTTTGTGAGAACTGTGTTCTGTATTTTATTTTTACTTTTAGAAATATTATTTTTCCCGAGTCAAGCTCGATTATATTTATAATTTTGTACATTTATTTAATTTGTAAACCCATTATATCCCATAGATTAAACACCTAGTAGAGTTATAATATTAAATTTTTGTAATTCTCAGTCAAAAATTAGGTTAGCGAGGGTAGAAGTGGAAATATACCAGTATATGTCACTAGGCAATAGTTTGAGTTTAGTAACTTGAATTAAAGGATTAAAAGAACTGAATTCAAAAAGTGATCCAAATAAAACAATTAATTTGTTTTAGTGAATTAAGACAAATAATAAAATGTACTAATTTTCGAAATACTGATCTAACCATCAATTTAACAACAATAATTAAAACGGAAATAAATTATCCATTTTAGGAAAGTTCTTCACTAGATAAAGGACGAGAAGGCTTCCAAAACTAGTTTTACTGCACCACACATTTATCAACACGTGTTCACATAAAACATACATTATTTATGAAAACTATGTTGGGCATACAATGTTCCGTTATTTTTACTTTAAATTATGTGCCCGATATAATTTTCAGTCAACTATATTATAAGCGCCTATATCATCCCGTTTTTTAAGATTTCGTTTGTAGTACTTCCAAAATAGCTGCGCAGGAAAGATAGTTAAAACTTTTTTGGCAAAATCTTGTATATTATTTGTATCAAAATTGTTTTTAGTTCAGTTTCGATATAATTTTTTAAATGGGTTGCTAAAAATATTCCACAAGATTCATACAATATTTATGTTTAACCCAAGGTCTCCCAACCCTTTTTTTTGTTACATATTGTTATCCCAAGGCTGGACAAAAAATGCGCACAAATAATTTTAAATAAAATATAAATAATGCAGTTACACTGACACGGAGCTAAAGAAATAAAACCGTTGAAACTTCTACAATCTGTTAATGAAATAATAATTCTTGATTTACAACAATTATTAATAGCAAGAAAAATATTCAAATAACATACATAAATTTAATTAAAATATACTGTGTTTTAAAAACATTGTTCTTATACTGAGTCTGTTTGTTCACTTTCATATGAAAAACTCATGTTGGTCTTCTTGTTTTGCAGGCCACAAAAATATTTACAGCATTTTCCGCAAACAATATTGATCTTGCTAAGCTTTGGTTTTGCTACACTTGCAGCAGTAGATGAACAAATGTGGCAACGCCCTTTCAAGACGGAGCAGGTCTGTTGGCCGTTTGCTGTTGAAGTTTTTTGGATTGAATATGTTCCATTGAATTTACAATATGTTTATACAACCCAGAAATATTCTGAGAGCGCCTTTCGACATTCGGTTTTATCAGCTCTAAGTCTAAACGCTGTAAAAATATTCTCCTCCTATTGTCTTTTGTCTTGTTCCATTCTCGATCATTCAGCTAAAGCAAATAATGCAATGCAGATAATTGTATAGAATAGATAATGAAGCCATCTTTCTGTGGATCTCTTACAAGTAAACTTTCTGGCCATTTAGTTCACGGTATCCACACCTCCTTTCGTCTCGTTATAAACTAAGTTAATTTCTGACTTATTTTTCCCTTCTTCCTGCACCTTGTCATCTTGGTGCTGACTGGATAACAAAATTAAATTCCTCATAGTCTTTTCCTTTGTTATAAAATGATTGTAATGTTATTGGAGCATGACCTGACCTTGTATCTGTGAATGCAAACATACTAGAATAAAGCTGACGATCATCAATGTTTTTCAACTCTTTAGGTATGAACTTTCTGTTTGATTGCATGGATCCAACTATTGTTGAATTATGCTCTCTATAGAGTTCTTCCGCTAACACAACTGAGGTGTAAAACCAATCATTCGTAGGCCTAACATTACGCCCAGGTAGGATCAATTAGTCATTTTACAATGGCAACTGTTACCAGCTCTCTTACCACAGTACACTTCCATATTAATAATTATTCTCTGTTCACAATCAGCTAAAATCCTGGTCAACATTACATACTTTCCTGGCTTTTCCTTCATAAATACTTTGAAGGTGCATCTCATCGATAACAACTTTTACTGAAGGTTTAAGGTATTTAGTAAATGTATTATTTACTGTTTCAACAAGTTCTCGAATAGGAGCGAGTTTATCATTTTCTCTTCGTTGTGCTTTAGTTTATAAATAATTCGGATGGTTCTCAAAAGAGTTTGAAATCGATTGCGACTCATACCGGCAATGAATGCTGATCTGCCTAAGTTACGGGACAACAAATCATGAACGTTTAGTTTAATATCATCATTAGAACCATCAGAACCAAAATACCAATAAAGGCAAGTATTTCAGTCTTGTCAGTTGGATCGACATTTACTAAAATTACCTCTTCCTTCGTGTGGGTAACAATAGTAGCTATAGCTTCTTGTGGAAAGATTCAATAAGAGATTTTATTCTTCCACCTATTTTCAAACCTGATTTCTCACGACAAATATTTCCTTTCATTCTACGTTGGTGTGGAGTAGGATGAGATATATATTCTCGAGTTAATTTACCACAGGTAATCTTGTATTTTACATTAGTGTAAGGTAGGCTTACCTCAGTTGCATGTAAAACATCAATTAATTGTTTCTGCTCTTCATAACTGTAAAAAAAAAAAAGGCCATCAACAGTGACAAACTCATCATCACCTATTATTTCTGCAATATCTTGTGCTAAGTCTTCTGATTCACTACCACCACTTATATTATCTTCACAATCACTATTGTGTGATTGTAATTGTAATACTCTATCTATTTCACGACTTCTATCTAGGTAATCACTCATTTTTACTAACTTAAACTCTGCACAAAGAAACACAATAGAACATAACCTACAGAAAACAGCATATTACTATTGAGTAATTTATTTAGTAATGTATTTTTTCTTTATTTAGAACATGTTGTAGCTCAAACAATTTAGGTTTAATGGACTGGGCATTCCACTGTATAATTTTTATATTATTAGGACTTGACATAGAAAATTTAGAATTTTTATTCTGTTGCAATTTTTTATATGTATATTTTATTATGTTCGGTTTCTGTTAATAATACTCATTTTCACTGGATTTTGGACTATTAATTAACATTTGTAACTTTTCACTTTCCATTACTTGTAAATTATAAGATTGTTAACTATTGGTACATTTATTATATTAAAATAATTATCAAACCTATCATCTGGTTCAACTAGGCCTAGGCCTAACATTTATTTTTTAAGGATGGTATTCGATACCTAAAATAATTAGATGGATATAAGTAGGCCTAATCGGTCCACTTAACTAAAATAGGCCTACTCTACTTTACTTTTGTCCAATAATATTGTAAAGGAATAAGTTACGGTTATCGGAATATTTGATTTTCTACTAGCCAGAATTTATTGTTTTAGCCTAGGCCTAGTTCACTAAATAACCAGTTAGTCACTGACCACAGTAGGCCTTTAATTAATTTTACCAAATTGTAAAACAAATGGGTTTAGCTACCTTGTTGTATTTCATAATTAGAATCAAAGGATAATCAAATGTATAAAGTACAACTTTACTGTAATAAACAATACTTTTAAGGTTATGTGTCAATCTTGTAGCATAACAGCTCATTTATGTGATTAAAAGCAAATTAAGTACTTGACTTGTCCTTATGATAATATGAGTAAAACTTTATAATTACCTGGAAACATTGGTTCCTCATCTGTAAAACTTAAATCTTCCATTTCAAAAGGGTCCATATTATACACAGACAAATCACAGAAACTCAGAGCTCTTTGGGTGCCAAGTAGGATACAATGGAATTTACCTCACTTGGCTTCTGAAACTTGAATATTCCAGTTGGCCTCTAAATGAAATCAGTTAATTGTTGAGGTAGTTCAAACAAAATCAGACATATTGCAGTACTTATCAGTATGATCACTTACCACACTTGTCCACCAAATTAAATATATCTTATAGGGTGCATTCCAGTACTTAACTCAATTTTGCAGAAAAATACACTTGACCCACTTGGCATCTCAGTGCCTCTATTGAAAACTCTTGTATTGTAAATTTGGTAATTTTGTCTATTAATTCCTCCTGAATTTGTTGGATTAATCTCTACCGTTTTTGTTTTACTCGTGTTTCGTAGTTTTATTCTTGCTTCGATTAGAAGAGTTTTTAAATAGTCGTTTTCTGAATCCGATCTACTCGGTTTTTGTTCCCAGCTGGGTGAAGTATTTTGGTTAAATTGTACTTTTGTTTGTGTTGTTTCCTTACAATTAATATTTTGTTTATATTGTTTATTTTAAGGTTTAGGTTTTTTGTTTACATTTTGTTTGAAAGGTATATATTCTTGGTTGATTTCCAACTGAAAATTATTTTTATTTAATTGTACAATTTCCTCCACGACCATTGGATTGTATATATTTGGTGTAACTATGTCCACAGAGGATTTTGGCCTATACTGCGTAGGTGTTATTGTGGGGAATTCTGATCGAAATTTCTGTATCTATTCTTGGTTTACTATTTACTATTTCAGAAAAAAGATTTTACATATTGCAACGACCTACCCAACCCAAGTTCCCGTAGGTCTTGCAACTACCTTCTTGCCCCACGTTCGGGAACCACTTGCAACGATATGCGTGCCCCACGTTCGGACGACACTTGCAACGACCCTTCTTCCCAAACTTACTTGAATTTACTTTTTTATCACCAGCCTAGCTCAATCTGATGGAAGCTGAGTTGAATATGCCTTTACAAGGATAATTACTGTGCCTATTGTTCAGCCTACAGTAATAATCCTTAAGACCTGTGCTAAGGAATTTAAATTAATTTTTGTTGTGATGTAGAGACTACCCTCTTCTCGGAAGTCGTGCCTTTCCTATATTATTGAGTATTCACTTTTTCTTAAATTTAACATATATGAAATCACTTTGGGACAGTTCAGGAATATTCGACAAATAAAAGAGGTTTTAGTTCAAATAAATTTAAATTTACTATTCTTTTTAGTATTAAAATCTAAACATATACCCTGAACATAAATATTTCCTGTGAATTTATAAGTAGTCTATTCCTTAGCTTAATAGAATTTATTATTTTTTATATTTAAATTCAATTTGATTTACTTGATAAATGTTGTATGAGATAGATTGGTCTGAAGTGAATTTTAAATATTTAAAGGTTTCAATTTCCCCCAAGTTTAATTATTTTTATCTGTCAATGCTGACATTTTTGTTACTTCATATAAGTGACAGCGACACTACCTTGCGTTTGGCGTTCCTCTAGGATTTCTGGAAGCGAAGACGTCCTGGTCCTGGATATCGTCTGGATTCCTCCTATGGATGGTCCTTGTTGGTGACACCGCCCTAGACACGGATATCACAGTATGTGGCGAAGTATAACAACCATTAACTTTGCTACAGTGAAAACTTTAAAAAATTTCTAAGACTTTAATAAAAATTATTTAATTTGATATAACGAGAAGCGTGGTTACTTTCCCGGAGTTTCTTCTAAGACTAACGAAGTGAAGCTAAACTTTCAACCCTCTCTCTTCTCGGGGTATCACAAGCTAGCCAGTTCGTCAAATTAATTTACCCTACTTTCCCTTTTGTTTTAGCCCTATGGCTTGGGCTATAGTAGGCGTAGAATTTTTATATTAGTTTTATGGTGTTCCTGTTTACTTTCTTTATCGATTTATTATTTTATATCTTTAAATTGATTATTTTTTCTGTTTTTTAATTATTAAATTTTTATTTTTAGTTGGCTCAATTGCATAGCCGACGCTGATTGGTTCTTGGTTCTACCTTAAATTTATAACAAGACAACTTTCTCCTGTTTGCCTGTTTTCTTTGGTCTGTGACTTTGTGACCTGTTTTTCCAAAAACCCTGTATCTGTGGATCTGGTGTTCGGATCTTCTTCTGGATGGCAGTATTGGGTTCTGTTTGTCTCTCTGACTTCGTACAAACTTGATTTGTAGTCGTGCTCGCTCGCGTTCGTTTTTTACGACGTTTCGCGTTTTTTAGTGTTCACACTCGGCCGATTTTCTGATTACTAAGTTTTTTTAGTATTGTTTACTATTGATGTTTATTCATTAAGCGTTTAGGCTCACTTTGCCGTGTTCTGCTTTTAAATCCGTTCGTTTTTGTAGAAGTTATGACCCTTTTGGTTTTCTCATTTTTTATAAAATTGTTTATCTCCCTTTTTTATCGTTATTATTAGCCCTATATATCTCTAATTGGTTTTCACATAACATGGAAGAATTTTACTTCATTTATTAAACTGTGATTTTTTTCTTTAAAAATTACAACATTAACTTTTTATTAATTTTTTAATAAGCGAATAACTTTTTATTTATAACTTTTTTCAAAAAACTATTAAACTTTTTTATTAAGTGCTTATTTCTTTACAATACAGTGTTTTGAAAACCACTTTTTTTATAATTTTAATTTCCCATTGTTCTTTGGGTTGCGTGTTCATTTTGGCTCGCTGTAGCCTACTTTCTCTTTTGAAGTTAACGGTACTTGCTTGGTACTATCTTGTCTTAAGGACTAGAATATTTTTTGTGTAACATTTTTAAAAAATCGTGATTTTGAGCGGTGAAGCCCTCTTTAATCCGTCTCAATATACATGTTGTTTTTGATTTTTATTATTTTTGTAAGTAATTGGAACAAATTTACTGGCTGTAAAATAGTCAATTTTTCTTTCGGTCATTAAGTTTTTTATATTTTTTTGGCGTAAAAATTCAGGACATTCTTTACTTTTGTGCTCTTGTGATCACCAAGACAGTGTATGCAACAAGATTTTAAATTACATTCACCATGGTAAGATTGACCGTAATTTACACATCATTTTTTGTTTTTACAGGGTGAGTTTGTAGTATGCCCGTATGCAGAGCATGAAAAACATTAAATGATAGGTATTGAATAGATATAGACAGGCGTAATTACATAGTGTAATTTTATATATTCCGGTAATTTATTCCCTGCGAATGTAAGTTTAACAAAATGTGTTTTGACAATTTCACCTGATTTATGTTTTCTTTTTTTTCATTCGGTGAGCTGCTAGAATTTTATACGGACTTTCCGCCTCATCAACAATTTCTTCAATTTCTACATCGGGTTCAATAAAAACTAGAAAGCAGGAATGAAAACTCTATATTCCCTCATATGAACTGATACAAGTAGTTCTTTAGCAGATTGTGCAGTTTTGTGCAGTTTTTACCTTTTTGTGTAATTTCTGTAATTTGTGTATGATGGGTGTCTATTATTTTTCCTATTTTAAAAGGGTTTATCTTTTTATTGTTTTCTGGACAAACAATCACCTCAAAGGGACCTTTCCTATGTTCTTCATATTCTCTTCTTTTTTTAAGATTTAAAAATAATTTACATTAGGTTTATTGTTTTGTGTTAGGGTAATTGAAACGCCTAAATTATTTTCTGTAATTGAGTTAAATTTACGTTTAAGTAAATTGTTTTGCTTAGTTTTATCTGCAGGTGGTAATAGCTCAGTTATATCTACAGGTGGTAATATGGTGGCTACAGCTACATTTATTTCATTATCTGACTCCATTTTGGAACAAAGCTAAACCTGTTAGAAACAGGTCTAGCCTACAAGGCAAAAATTGTAGTTCTAAATTAAATTTGTTTTTGTTAAAATATAATAATTAACAATAATTTATTAATATATTATTAGTGTATTACAAAAATTTGTTAGTCTAGTTTCTACATATTGTTCCCTTATATTAAAAACAGTTTGAAAAAAATAGCAAGAAAAAACCTGAAGAGACAAGAACTCAAGTATCAAATAATTGTAAATATAGTATGTGTACTAATGTTAGGGACATTATACATTTATTTGTTGAAAAATATGTACTAAGTATATTTAACCATAGATCATGTAATAGAATTTATTTTAATGGGAAATCTAGGTAGTGCAAATTATCAAGGGGGGGGGGGTCACAAAGTACCCCCACATTCATACATTTACATATATATCGTTATCATTTACTAGTAGTTCTGTGAACAGTAGACCTCGTTGAAATAACAAATGTGGTTTTGAGCTTAGGTTAAAAAAAAGTGCCAATAAGGAAGTAAGTAGAAGGTTTAGCCAGTGAAAATTATTTTGCAATTTATTTGTTTTTTCACTGTTTCCAGAGACACCAGACATAACATGTGTCTCGGGGAGGTACGTCTATATCCCCATTTTTTATGTTTTTTTGTTTGTTGTTTTTTACGATTTTTTTTTATCAGATCGACTCTAAAATACTGTGTGGTACAGAAAATAAACACAATTACGAATAAGATAATGTTGTTGGTAAAGGACTACAACTCAGTAAATACGACGCAAAGCCAATCGGGATCCTTATCTCGGCTCCCCCTCCACTACTCTCTCACAGCCACACTGACGTAGCGCAGGAAAGAGCAAGACACCAGGTACCAGGTATCTCTCTCTCTCCCTATCTCTCCATAAAATTATAAGGTTTAATGAAGATATCTAAAGAATAAACGTATAAAAACATGGTTAAAATACAACAACTTGGAGGATTTTTAATAAATTTGAAGTTTGCGGCCATTTTGTGAGCTTACCGTTAGAGATACGGAAAACAACCAAGAAAACAATTTTGTAGAACATCAAATCTGCTACTCAGAAAATTTTGTTAGTTTTTCAATTCGACTTACAGTTAAGCCACAAATTGTCTTTGGAAAAAAATACACTGAGAGAAACGGCGTGGCCGCCATTTTTATTTTATTTATGGATTTAAAAATGGGGAAAAAACCTTATCGGCCTATGACTAAGAAACATTCATGCAAAAAATCAAGACAATCAGTCAAGGAGTTTGGCCGTAATCGTGAGACAGACAGATAGACTCACAGACTAAATGCCGTTTCGCTCGGTCAATTAAGATATTTGATTTGTGATTGTTGTACATTATAAAGGGAGAAGTAATTTTTTCAAAGTTCACGGACGGAATACGCAAACATTCTAAAATGTGAGTACTTTTTATCCCCCCCCCCCTTGAGAGACCAAGGGTTAAGGGACACAATCTATTGATCAAATTTTAAAGATTCATTGACCTCCTTCGTAGCTTATAAGATGAAATTATAAGGTTTACGCTACAACTTCAGCTGTCTGAAAGACTAGATAGTAATTAGTTTACATTTGTAATTAAAACAAAATGTATACAGAAAAATGACGGCAAGGGAGAGATGGCGTTGTTATATTTAGCTAGAATAGTTAAGTTGTCCTAACCAGAATGCATCAGGATAGCAGACAGGAGCGGAAATAGCCAGACCTGCTTCCTGTTAATTCTGCTAATTAAATTCTAGTAAGGGTATCTTGGTTTCATTTTGCTTCTGTTCAAGCAATTGCGGCTTAAGCAAACTTTAAACTTCTCTGGTTAAACTATAGCCATGCAGTTAAATTTAAAGCTATCTTAAATAATTTAAAGTAAAATATATCTTACTTAAAAAACGGAATATTAAATTTAAAAAATAAATATCATATAATAGTATAGAAAACTAAAATTGATTTAAATTGAATGATTTAGCTCAGTAATTACTGACACAATCACCAATATTAAAATAAAGTATCTGAAACTTATTTTAATGTGACCTTGAAAATGTTAAGTAAAGCGATTACAAATTTAGGAGAGAATGAATTTATTTAATTAATTTTGAGACAAGTATTTAAATAATATTTCTTGGTGTCTATTCCTTTAATAGATATTTCATTTTGTTGTAACAACCTTCCCATAAATAATTTAATCCGTTAGCATTAAAATAAAATAACAAAATAAATATAAAATATAAACAGGTGACTACCACAATTTTTTATTTACAATATATTTTATAACTTTGTTTGCTTTGAAATGTTTAGTTACAAATTTAAGTAGTTATGTTATATTTGTTGTTCTTCTTATTTACTTTATTTATTTTTTAAGTATGTATTATATTAATGTTTGTGTAGAAAATAAGTTGCAACTATTTGTAACAAGATGTTACAAAGTGCAAATAGTTTGTTTATTATTTTTATTACGTTACAAAACAGAACGATTTAATTTTTAATTAAAACAATGTTAATATGTTCAAAAATATGTTTATGTTTTAAATTATTGTAAAGTTTCCTAAAAAAAAAAAAAACGGAAGTACTAAACTAATTAATAGAAATAGTCATATGGCATAACATGTTTTAATACGTCAAACATTTACTGGACTATGCTAAAGAATTAACTTTTAAGTTATGTAACATTGCTCAATTCATTTGATTTTGATTTATATTTTAACTGCAAATATTTTGACCTCATAATCTTTTTAATATTTACAACCTTTAATTTTATTACTTTAAGACAAACTGTTCGAATAAAAATAGTTACTAAATATATACATTGCTTTTGTCTAAATCTAAATAGTTATTCTCACACTTAAACAATTTTACACAAATTTAACGAACTATTTCAATTGCATATACTATTATAGTATCACACTGTATCTTTAAAAGTTATATACAGGGTGCCCCATACGTAAAGTGCCAAACTTCGTGGAATGGGTCAAAATAAGAAAAACGTCCAAATAAACACAGACCCGAAAACGCTTAGTTTTCTAGATATACGCCATTTTGTTTTTGTACAAATAATTCTTATATAGAGAACGATTTGACTGATTGAATTCAAACTTGGATGGAAGTTTAACCTAACGACGATTTTTCTCAAGAAAAGTAATAGATTAAATCCAATCATGAGTTTAAAAATGACGGCTGTTTGAAAATTTCAAACTTAAATTACTCAAAAACAGTACATTTTAAGAAAAAATGTCAAGATACCTTTTTTGTTGTCCTTTTGATTTCCTTTCGGATGATGAAACAATCGGATGAAGGATAATAGCTAAGTTAAAGATAATAAAAGAAAATTTACATACATAGGATGCCGTGTTGAGTAAACCAATTATGACACATAACTTAACTATTATCCTTCATCTGATTGTTTTGAAAGTTACACAATCCGATAGAGAATCAAAAGGGCTACAAACAATGTGTTTTTAAATTTTTTGTTAAAATTTACTGTAGGCCTGCTTGAGTAATTTAGGTTTGAAATTTTCAAACAGCTGCCCTTTTGGAACTCATTTTTGGATTTCATCGTTTATTTGTCTTGATATTACTACAACACAAATGTATTTATAAAAAAATATATAGAAAGAAACCTCTCGTTGAGAAAGTTAACACAAATTTTAAATTATATTAATTCAAATATTCGATAATAAAATAATAGAACATGGAATATTACAAATAACAAATCAAGATTATTTATTATCCAAAAATATTAGTGATTAGGCTAGAATAACAATTGGTAAAGCAACGAAAGTCTTAATCTCGGGTAAGGTTAGAGCCGTCTTTTCCCAAAGAAAATATAAAAATAACACAACGAAATAAATATGATAATAAATAATTGTTCAAACAAGAGAAATTAAATGTACGTAAATATAAAAGATGATAGATGATATGAAGATGAACACAAGATATATAAATAAACACAAGTTTATAATCCAACACAAAAATAACTGTTTACTTATAAAATGTTATTGGATACTCATAAAAGAGAAATTGTCTATAATAATAAGTAATCGTTCGGACTAACTTCAAAGTTGAGTTCAAATGAAAAATATTCTAAATGAGGTTATAAAATATGGAATGATCTCACCAATTTTAGGATCTTCTGATTTATATGGGATCTTTGAATTCAAATATTTATATTTTTTAACACTTATTCGTCATTAAATCTCTTCTTATAATCCTTTAAGTTTGGCCTCTTTTTTATACGCAAATATTCGCCGTTTTAAATGTAATGTTCCTTTTAAAACGATTTTCACTAGAATAATAATTTTTTTAGGCCTCATTTGTTGAAGAGAAAATTTCTTTTTCTTCACTATTTATTTTTCTTTTTAAATGGTAATGAACAAGTGAGCATGTAAAAAAAAGAAATGTAATGACTTTTAAATTATAATTTTGATATGTTTCTTAGAATTTTAATGAAAATATGATAGTTAATATTGAAGGTATAATTACTTGGATAAAATAGAGAAAATACCGAATAACTCCTTATTATCTTTGTCATTCTATAATTTAGCTATTATACTCTTTGTCTATTTCCGAAAATAATAATTATTTGTTACTTATAAAATACAGCTGATTGTATAAATTAATATTAGATAAATTCGTGCTGATGATTCGTTCATGACGTGACGATCGCAATGAGTTTGTATTTCATAAATGTTACTAAAGGCGTGTCCACACTCATGCGCTTTTACCCGCGTCAAGGGCATGCGTCATAGCGCAAGGAGTAGCGCATGTGAGGTCTTCGAGATGCATGCGTGACGCATGCGTTTTAGGAGTTGAAATAAGTCAGTTTTGTTGACGCAAGCCACAACGCAAGCTCTCCCGCTGCTGTTGGATTTCCGTTCAATTCCTCTTTCAATTTAACCTAAAATTGTTTCCTGAAGAAGTAACTTTAAATTTTATAAATCAAAACAATTTCAATGCTTAACACTAAATTTTTTAGTGTTATTAGTTAGTGTTTTAGTGTTGTAACTTCAGAGAAAAACAATAATATTATATAGGATGAAATTGTGATATGTAGGCCCACACAATAAAATAAGATTCACGAAAGCTAGATTCATTGCAACATACGGTAGTATGTTTCGCCTTTGTTAGCATCACCTAAAAACTTGTTAAAATTGTACAGAGATGATTTGCATGTTTGCTCTATAAGGAAGTAAACATAAATATATTCTAATATACCCTATAACATCTCTTTATTTTAGGCCTATAGTTGTTTATTAGAATAATTTCTAGATATATATTGATAGTTGAATTAATCACAAATATAATATAGGCCTATATAAAAAATAATCACTGTAGAATTTAAAAAAAAAAATTGTCTGACGATTCCTAATGTAGCAAACTAGCTAATATTTTATGAAACTGATTTTATTGTGTTAAATATTTTGTCTTTTAATATGGTTATGTCTGGTTCTATAATTTGTAGAAGACTGTACAAATTTCCGCGAGACATTCGCGTAAAGCTTTTAAAAAATGGTTCTTCATCTTCTTGCAAAATTACATGTCGTTTCTTTAGATAATTTTGTATCCACTTTGAACGACGTTTTCTCTTTCTACCACTTATAAAAAGATAAGCAGCACTTATACCTAAAAGTATACTACCGTCTTCTTCCATGTTTTGCCTTCCCACCGTGAAAATTGAACATCTAGTGTGGACGTAAAGAGGCATTCAACAAACGCATTCAATAAACGCATGCCTTTGACGAAAGATGAAATGAAAATTGAAAAGCAAGTTGAATAGAAAATTGAAGACGAAAGCGCATGAGTGTGGACACGCCTTTAGGCCTATCTTTAAACTTTGAATTTCATTTATTTTATAACTCTACCAGATAGATGGATTATTTTAGTTATATATTGTAAAGCAGTGAAATTGTTTTTGATTTAATTAAATAATGACGGTCGTCGATTCGTTTTGCTGTTTGCGTCCGTATTCCAGACTATTACCGTTAAATGTCGCGAACATTCATTCCCGTTCGCAACTATAAAATAAAAGTTCATAATCTTTGTTTTTCCTTAGATTTTTTTATTTACTATGTTTTTTTGTTTATCAATATTTTGAATTGTTACAATATATAATTATCATTGTTTAGGTTAAACTTCTTGCCAAGTTTGACCTCAATCAGTCAAAACGTTCTCTGGATTAGAATTATTTTGTACAAAAAACAAAATGGTGGATATCTAGAAAACAAAGCGCTTTCGGGTTTTTGTATAAATTAACTTTTTTTCTTATTTTGACCCATAGAACCATTTCCCAAAGTTTGGCACTATACTTATGGGACACCCTGTATAGAGGGGAGAAAACATGTTTTTACTATGTGCTGTCAGCTCAAACTATACCATGTGTTTTTGATTTCTAACCATACATTGATGGTTTGAATATTTACAACTCAAACTGAGGAATTGTAATAGAAGAAGCTAACACTATGTGGCCAAAGGAAATATATTCTATCTTGTACCTAAAATGAGTTTATTATGGAACTATCACAATATAAGAAACAAATTATGATTAATACCTTATTTACTTTTCAGCTAGGTCTGTAAATATCAACTGTTTCTTATTCACGAATAAAATAACGTATATCCATTCGTAATTATTGTTTGTATTTTTAAGGTGTAATGCACCAACGGACTACGTTCTACTTAACTAACTAGATGCCTTTATTTAGCTTTGGAACCATACACGCTAATCTCTAATTTTCAGTAAAAATACGTATGATATTTTTAAAAATGCCTAGTAATACATAGTTTTGTTTGATTCTCTTAAATTATTTTTAACTAGCAACAAGCTTTGTGTGCGATTGATTTTTCTATTCTTCTAAATCATGCAGAATTAAATACATCTTAATTGATCGTTGTCAAATTTAGCTAGTGTCGTTATCATTATTTGAGGCGATCTAATATTTCAAGTTTTAATTGTTGCTCTATCGTAGAGTTTTCTGCATTTATATTTCACATCTTAACAAATATTGGTTTAAAAGGGATTTATCCCGTTGAAGTTACATAAATAATCACAGAATATAATTCTGTGAATTTTATCCAGTATATTAGGTACAGCAGATCAGTTTGTTTTAAGAATTTGCACTAAAACATGGTTCAGTAACAATTTTATTGTTATATAAATAAAAACAGAACACAGTTTCTCATAAAAAACGTTTAATA